>JAKFHU010000513.1:0-28202 GCA_023783475.1 Daubentonia madagascariensis
AACTCTACCCTCGAGCCTTTGTCTTTCAGCGAATAGAAGGGCTTTCACAGGAAACGTCTTTGTTTTCTTGAATCAGCTTTCCTTTGGGAAGCTGTGAAAACAGTTGTTATAGAACGCTTCCTCTCAGGGTTAACTCCTGTACAAAAACTCAATATCTTGCTGCTTCGTTTCTTTGAAGGAAGTGTTTTAATCGAAGGAATCTTCATATTCTCCCATTAACCCGCTTATGTCAATCTTCCCTTTTTTCCCTGTAGAAACTTACCTTGCTACCATTGCGTCTTGGTTTAACCAAACATTGTTCGCTTTGTATAGGATGTGAAGCTAGGTGACTTCTTCTTAGGGTTGGAAGCGTGTGCATTCAGATGGTATGTGACGCTTCTGTGCACAGAATTTCGGAATTTTTTGTAAACAACGGGAAAACCTGACTGATTTTCCCCTCAGTGAGTCTTGTTTTTCCTAAGTGGATGAACTTCGATTCTCTTTACCCACGTGGATACAATTGACGTTGTTTCTCCTCCAGAGGCTTATCCGTCTTCGCCGTGACTCTGGATTCCAACCAGGAAATAATATAATTTGTAAAGGTGCCTGGACCATTAAGTTCTTTTACTGACGGAAGCAGATGACAGGAGCTGTATGGAACGGTTCCTACACAGATTTAAGCTTACCTGTGGCACTACTCCACCTAGAACTTAGACATGTTTCAGCCCTCCGGGAAGCCAACTGAAATATGGTAACTTTCTAGAAAGGCAACGCCGTTTTTATTTCTTTGATTGACGGAATCATCTGAAAACAGGGGATGTAATCCTTCCGACGCAGGGAACAAGCGTACCTGTACCCAACTGAATATCTACCTCTCTTCTTTTGGGAATAGAAGAGCTTTCCAGGGAAACATCTTAGTATCTCCGTTCATTTGATTCCAACACACTTTTTTTCTTTTCCATGTGGAACCTTAGAAATGGTAGCAACGCTCTCGGTCTACCACTAAAACACGGGTAGTCCTAAACAGGCATGTCTATGGACATCCTTTTTATGACGCAGGCATGTAATAGAAAGTGTGTTCAATGCTGCAGTACACACAGTCCCGTTATCTGTACCCGCAGTTTCATCTAGCTGATTTTTTTCAGTCGAGTAGTGTTTTTTTCTCTGTTTGAAGAACCTGTAGATTCTCCATTCATCGACTTTCAGTGAAATGGGCCCAGTGTCTCTACTTAGAAGCCACGAATGGTACCAGGGACTCCGGAATCCAAGTATAATACCACACACTTTCTAAGGTGCGTGCCCTTGTGACCTCCTTTACTGATCTAAGCGTGTGGTAAAAAAGCGCATCTAATGCTTTCGTGCGCAGACTTCTGAGAACCTGTACAGAACTGCACATCTAGCTGCATTTTTTCACTGAATAGAAGCATTTCCACTGGAATCATCACTGTGTTCTACAGAACCCCCTTAGTACAAAATTTCCCTTGTTCTCCTGGAAAGCATTAGATATGTTACCGGAAAAAGAGGGTCTACACAACCAAGACACCTATACATGCCGAAAAACGCATCTTTATGGGACTTCTGATACCGATGGAAGCACGGGAACATAAACTGTAATAATGCTTTCCGTACACAATTAGGCCACTCCTGTTCACACCTGAACGTCTGGCTCTTGGTCTCCCTGAATGGAGTTTTTTTCAGTTGAAAACCTTAATATTCTCTGTTAACCCACTTTTTTCCAAATCTTAGAAGCTTAGACATGGTGCCAGTGACTCTGGGAATTCAAGTCAGACACACTGCACTCTCTACAGTGCGTGTCCTCTTCCCTCCTTCAATGGATGGAAGCTCGTGATAACAACCCGTATAAACTACTTCCATACAAAGCGTTAAGCAGAACTATACACAAGTCGCTATCTGGCTGCTTTGTTTCGGGGAATAGAAGTGTTGCCCACTGAAAGGTCGTTATGTCTGCCATTAACCCGAAGAGCCACAAAATTCCCTTCTTTACCATGGAGAACGTTAGAAATGTTACCTTGTCTCTTCGCCTACAACCAAAACACACTCCTTGGGTTAAAGGATTCATTTGCATGTGACGTATGGCAGTGTGGGGAAACAAACTGAATAGAATGCTTGCAGACACAGAGGTAAGGAATCCTGTAGAAAACGGTCCATCTGGCTGTTTTCCTTTTCTGGACCTAGAGTTTTTCTCAGTTGTCTGATCTTTATATTCTCCGTTACCCCCTTTCTACACAATTGCCCTTGTTCCCCAAGTAGAAGCTTAGAGATGTCTACCAGTTTATCTCGAAGACATCAAGAACACAGTACCCTTTCTAAGGTGCATATCCTTGTCACTTCTTTTGTGGACAGGAGTATGTCCAAACAAACTCTGCATGCTGCTTCCATACACAGTGTCATGCCACCTTGGACACTAATGAACACCTAGCTGCTTCCCTTCTGTGAGTATAAGTGTTTTCAAATGGAACATCGTTACGTCCATTTTGGACGCCCTTGTTACTAAAATGCCCTTTTCTTCTGCCCTTAACAATTTACGACTGGTTCTTCCACCAAAAGGCTGCAAACGTCCTAAACGATGCATCTCTATGTGACTCTTCTTACGTATGGAAGGCAGGCCAAACAAACTCTTGAGAATGATCCACACCAGGGTTTTGCAGTCCTGTCCAAAACTGAGTATCTAGCTGTTCTCTTTCAGTTTTTTCCTTGAGACATCTTTCGTACTCCTTTAAAGCTGTCTTGCAAAGCTTCCCTTCTTTTCCACGTGGAGGCTCACAGAGGTTACCGTTTGAATCTGGGTCTGCAACCAAAACACTGGACACACCAAAAAGATGCCCGTCTATGGGACTCCTTGACTGATGGAAGCATGCGAAAACTATCTGTATATAATGCGTCCAAACAGAATTTAAATATCCTGTACACAACTGTACGTGTAGCTGTGTTCTTTCTGGGAATAGAGTTTGTTTTCAGTGGAATAACCTTATATTCTTCATTAATCCACTTCTTCCACAATTCCCTTCTTCTGCACCTTGAGCTGAGTAACGTCCCAGGGACTTTGGGATCAACGCAAACATAGTAGTATTCCCTGAGGTGCATGTCCTTGTGACTCTTTATTTGATGGAGCATTGAAAGAAACTGTGCCTAGGGCTTCCGTACACAGGAGTGAGGCTCCGATGCACAGCTTATCACAGCTGCTTTCTCTCAAGAGGGAGTGATTTTCCGACAAAACCTTTATACATTGTCCTATTAGTGGATATTTGTGAAAATCCCAGTGTTCCCTACTTAGAAGCTTAGAAAGTATTAGCGGACAATTTGGTTCGACAACCGAACTGACTTTTATGCCCGACAGGAGCATCGCTATGTTCCGTCTTTCCTGAGGAAGCATTTGAAAACAAACGCTTCCATTAGGAGAGCTGGTCCGACTGTGCACAACTGAAATGCTCTGTAATTTGGTTCGTGAACCAGTTGTTTTAACTTGAAACCTTTATAGTCTCCGTTATCTCACGCCACAATGGCCTTGTCGCCAAACGAAGGTTTAATGTACCAGTGGTGCAGGGATCCAACAGAACACAGTACCTTACCTAATGGTGCGTGCCCTTCTGACTTCTGGACTGATGGAAGTATTGAGTTTTCCAAACAGTCGTTTTCTATTTTTTGCGGCAGGCCGAAAAGAGGCAACTCTGAGTTACCTCTTTCGCTCATGAGTCATAGGACTATAACTGCTTTCGTACGCAGAGTTAGGCAAACCTGTGACATGTGAACGTCTCTCTGCTTTCCTTCAGTGAGAGTAGTATTTCACTCGAAACACCTCTGTATCTCCCATTACCAAGTTGCTGCAAAAACGCCCTTCTTCCCCACTCAGAAATGGCAAAATGTCATAGCCAAATACGGCTCTGCACTCCAAATGCGCTACACATCCTAACCGAGGCATCTCGGTTTGCTGTGTTGTACTAAAGGACACTTGTGGGTACAAAGTGAAGTGCTGCTTCTATTCACAGAGCTAAGCCAATCCGTACACCATAAACACGCAGCAGCTATCTTTCGGGGAATAAAAATATTTCACTTTATAATTTCTCTTTCTATTCTCCCTTGACTTGCTTCGTGTGAATTGCTTTCTTCTCCACTTAGAAGGTCGAAAAGTTGCCAGTCAATCTGGGACTCCAAAAAAAACACAGTACAGCTCCTAACGGATGCATGTCTGGGTGACTTAGTTTCCTCATGGACGCGTGTGAGTACAAACTCTATATTCTTCTTCCCATACAGAGTTAAGCTAACCTCTGCAAACCCCTGAGCATCTAGGGTGCTTTCTCTCAGAGATTAGAAGTGTTTTCATTCAAAACGTCTTTCTAGTCTCCATTTTTCTGCTTCCCTAGGAATATGCCCTTCTATAGACTTACAAGGCTGTAAGAATCGCCCGAGAACCTGGTCTCGAGTCAAAAAGGTAGACGTGTCCTAAATGCTGCATCTGTGTTGAACTGCTTTTACTTCTGGAAGCACGTGAGACCAGAGAATACACTGCTTCCAGACACGGACTTATGCACCTGTACCCATGTGAACACCTGGCTGTTTTTCTTTCATGTAAACGGAAGGGCTTTCACTTGAAACAACTTCATATTCCAATTTCACAGCTAGCTACACAAACGCCCTTCTTCTCCACTTAGAACTATGGCTATCATAGGTGAATCTTGCCTCCCCTCCAAACGCAGTTCACAGTCTATTTTGACTTCTTTTTTCTGAAAGATGCTGTGACTACATTGTACGCACTGCTTCCATACACAGAGCTAAGCTCACCTGGACCCAGGATCGTCCAGCACTTTCTGACCAAGAATGGAAGTGCTTTTCCGTGTGAAGTACCTTTATGGTCAAATCACCCCTCCGTCCGCCGAGAAAAAAGTCCTTCTTCTCCTCTTGAACCTTACGAGTATGACTAGAGAATTGGGTTTCCCCAATCGAAATGAAGTACCCAGCCTAGAAGATGCACCTCTATTGACTTGTCTTATTTAGGGGAGCCTGGGAAACAGACTGTATTTAATGGATTGCAACACAGAATTAAGCAACCCCCTGAATACCTAGCTGCTTTCTTTCACGGAACAGAAGTGTTTTCACTTGAGACCTCTTTATGTTTTCCATCAGCCTGCTTCCAAAGTTGCCCTTCTTCTCACTTAGAAGCTTAGAAATTTTCCATGATCTGGGTCTATAGATGAACACAGTAGATTGTCTAAAATATGTAAGTCTAACGTGACTTCCATTCCTCGTGAAACACGTGAAAACAAACTCTATATGATGCTTCCAAGCACAGAGTTAAGGGAAAACCCGAGCTCAAGTGGACACCTAGATGCTTCACTTCGGTGAATAGAGGAGTTTTCCTTGGCAAAATCTTTTTGTTCTCCATTTACCTGTTTGCTACAGAAGCTCTTCTTCTCCACTTTCAAGCTTTGAATCATTAAAAATGCAATCTGTTTGCGTAAGAGAAACATCTTTGGCATCCTACAAGATGCATCGCTAGGTTCCTTCTGTTATTACGGATGCACGTTCAGGCCAAGCTATATCCTGCTCCCTACACAGAGTTATGCAAACATGTCAAAAGGGACCTTCTCGCTGCTTTCTTTCAGGGAAGGAAAGAAGTGTTTTCACTTGAAGCATCCTTACACTCTCCATTCCGTGGTTTTGTGACATTGCCCTCCTGTCTCCACTTACAAGCGGGAGAAATGTTACCAGTGAATTTTGCGTGTGCCTAAGAAACCCAGTCCGCTTCCTAAGAGATGCCTGTCTAGTGGACTTCTTTCACTTTACACAATCCAGTTGCAAAAACTATATATACTGCTTTTATACCCAAGAGTTCAGCAGTCCTGAGCAAAGTTGACACCACTAGCTGCTTCATGTCAGTAAATACAAGTTTTTGTTCATTTGAAATATCTTTACATTCTCAAAATACCTCCTTGCTATGGCTGTGTTTCCCTCTTCTGCCCTTCCAAGCTTGGAAGTATTGCCAGAAGAACTGGATTTACTAGGGGAAAAGGGACGTGTCCTCCAAGATGAATCTCTTGCCACTTCTTTCACATAGGGAAGAAGGTGGGCAAAGAGCTACGTTCTGCTGCCCGTAGTCCAGAGTTACGCAAACAGGCATGCATATGGAAGTTCTCACTGCTCTGTTTTGGCTGAATGAAAGTGTTTTCGAGTGAGACATCTATTTTCCGTGCTATTACAAAATGGCCCTTGTAGAAGCTTAGCTATGATACCAGTGATTCCGGGTGTACGGTCAAGACACGGTACATTCTGGAGAGGTGCAATGGGGTATGTGACCTCTTTTACTTAGAGCGTGTTAATAGAAACTCTATATAAGGCGTTCATAGACACCGTTAATCAACCGACCACAACTGAACACCTAGCTGCCCTTTACTTCAGTGCATAACGTTTTCCTTGAAACATCTTTGTAGTCTCCTTTTCTGGCTAGCTGCAAAAATGCCCTTCATTGCCACTTGTAAACTAAAGCTCTGTAGGTGATCTTGCTCTACCTGCAACTCAGTCACGCCCTGTGCGACTTCTCTTTCGAAAGGACTACAAAGTGTATGTACTGCTTCCATACACGAGTAAGGTATCCGTCTGCAGCTGCACGTCCAGCTGTTTTCTCTCAGAGAATAAGCGTGTTTTCTTTTGAAACATCTTACCTTGTGAAATTACCCACTTGCTGTGAAAAGGAGCTCTTCACACTTAGCAGCTGAGAATTATTGCCGGAGAATCTGGCTCCAAAACCAAAACACATGCACTTCAAAAAGAAGCTTCGCGTGTGACACCTTTTCCATTTGCAAGCATGGGAGACCAAACAATACTATACCACTTCCCGTACCGAACGTTCTGCCAACCTGTAGAAAGGAAACTTTGGGCTGCTTTCTTTCAGCCAATAGAAGTGTTTCCGCTAAAAAAAACACCGTTTGCATTCTCCATTTGCAGCTAGCTACAAAAATTCCTCTCTCTTCCACGTCCCACTCTATCGGCGAATCTGGTTCTCACTCCGAATGCAGTACATATCCTAAGAGGTGCATCTCTATGGGACTTCTCCTTCTGAAGGACGCATGGTGAGGACAAGCCCGATATACTCTTTCCATATGCAGACTTAAGCTAATCTGTACTCCGCTGGGAAATTCTAGCTGCTTTCTGTAGACAGTAAATGCTTCTTTTGAAACATCTTTCTATAGTCCAATACCCCGGCTACCACAATGTCTTCTTCTCCACTTAGGAGCTTAGAAGTGTTACCAGAGATTCTGGTCCTACCACCAGAACGCAGTGCAGTGCACGTCTTCAAAGGAGCACCTCTCTGTGATTTCTGTTACTTACCGAAGCCTGTGAAAAACCGCATATCATGCTTCCATACACAGAATTAAGGAAAGCTGTACACAACGGAACGTCTAGCTGCTTTCTATCGTGAATTGAATTGTTTTCCGTTGAACCTCTTTCTATCTCCATCACCCGTTGGTAGGAAATTGCCCTTCTCTCCAGTTATCAGCTTGAAATATTCCTAGTGAATCTGGCTACCAGAGAAACACAGTACCTTCCTAAAGATGCATGTCTAGGTGACCTCCTTTTTATGGAAGCATGGGACAACAAACTCTGTGTACTGCTTCCAGACACAGAGGCAAGCCATCTGAACAAGGGAACGCCTAGGTGCATCACTTCAGTGAATAGAAATGTCACCAGTGACTCTGGAATTCCGAAAACACAGTCACTTTCTAGAGGTTCAGGGCATGTCCAACTTTTATTTTGGGAAGCCTGTGAAAAGAACGGTACACAAGCTCCGCACTCAAGTAGAGCATACCTGTCCAAAACTTAATATCTTGCTGCTTCTCGGCAGTGAACGGAAGGTTTGCCCTGAACGATCTTTCTATCCTCCATCCACCCCGCATATTTGAAACCTCCCATCTTCTCTCCTCCTGGGAACCTGAGGTATGCGAACCTTGCGTCTGTGTCATCCACACAAAACACTGTACGCTTCCTCCAAGGTGCGAGTGCTCTCACTGATTGAAGCGTGTGGCCACAAACTCTCTAGAATGCTTCCATACAAGCGTCAAGCAACCGTGCACGCAGCTGAGTATCTAGCCGATTTCCCCCGAGTGAATCGAGTTTGTCCTCCGTTGAATGACCTTTGCTCTCTCCATTAACCCATGGTTGATGCATTGACCTTGTTCTCCTCTCACAAGCCTAGCTGTCTTCTCAGTGACCTGGGTTTCCAACCAGAAAACCCACAACTTCTACAGTGCGTGTCCTCGTCACTTCTTTGGCTGAGGGAAGCATATGAAATCGAACTGGATGCAATGCTTCCACACACAGGGTCCAGCTTACGTGGAGCCAACCGAGGCTCTAGCCGCTTCCTGTCAGTGAACGGACGTGTTTTTCACTTGAAACATCTTTAGATTTTCTGTTTGCCTGCGCATGAGAAACTTCCCTTCCTGTTCCTGTTCCCCTCCAGCCTCAGAAATGGTACTAGTGTTTCTCAGACACTAGGATGGTCCTAGTGTTTTCTCAGACGACAACCAAAAGACAGGACACTTCCTGAAAGATGCACATCTAGATGACCCCATCGCTGAGGGAAGAACGGACACCAAACTATGTATATAAGGGTTCCGTACCCCGCGTAAAGCGGGTCCGCCGCAGCTGCCAACCCAGCTGTTTTCCTTCGCGAACTGCGTTTTCTTCTCAGTCGAAGGCACTTTCCATTCACCGTTAACACCGCTCTTTAAAAGAACACCCTCGGTCTCCCTCAGAAGCTTAGCAATCATGGCCAGCGACTCCGGCATCCAAGGGGACCACAGTACCCTTCGAAAAGGTACACTGCTTGGACTTCTTTTCTTGATGGCAGCACAGGAAGCAAAGTGTACGTATGCTTTCACAGAAAGACTTATACAAATTTCACACCCTGAACAGCTAGCTGATTTCTTTCAGGGATAGCGTTCTTTTCAGTGGAATGACCGTTACCCTCTCCAATAACCCACTTCTTAGGAAACAGCCCTTTTTCCCACTGCCGAGTTTCGAGATGTTCCCGGTGACACGGGAACCCTGCCGGCAAGCGGTGCCCTGTCTAACGCTAATGCTGCATGTACTTGTCACTCCTTTTATTGGTCAACGCATGCGAGATCAGACGGTGATGATGCTTCCGTAGACAGATGGAAGCGTGCCTGTGCAAAACTCTACCCTCGAGCCTTTGTCTTTCAGCGAATAGAAGGGCTTTCACAGGAAACGTCTTTGTTTTTCTTCTGAATCAGCTTTCCTTTGGGAAGCCTGTGAAAACAGATTGGATAGAACGCTTCCCTTCTCAGGGTTAAGCATTCCTGTACAAAACTCAATATCTTGCTGCTTCCTTTCTTTGAATGGAAGTGTTTTTATCGAAGGATCTCATATTCTCCATTAACCAGCTTATGTCAATTCTTCCCTTTTTTTCCCTGTAGAAACTTAACTATGCTACCATTGCGTCTTTGTTGTTAACCAAAACATTGTTCGCTTTCTATAGGATGTGCAGCTAGGTGACTTCTCTTAGGGTTGGAAGCGTGTGCATTCAGATGGTATGTGACGCTTCTGTGCACAGAATTTCGGAATGTTGTAAACACGGAACAACCTACTGATTCCTCTCAGTGAGTCTTGTTTTTCCTAGTTGGATGAACTTCTATTCTCTTTTAACCCACGGTGGATACAATTGACGTTGTTCTCCCTCTCAAGGCTTATCCGTCTTTCGCCGTGACTCTGGATTCCAACCAGGAATCCTATAATTTGTAAAGGTGCCTGTCCATTCAGTTCTTTTACTGACGGAAGCAGATGACAAGGAGCTGTTATGGAACGGTTCCATCACAGATTTAAGCTTACCTTGTGCAATACTCCACCTAGAACTTAGACATGTTTCAGCCACTCCGGGAAGCCAACTGAAATATGGTACACTTTCTAGAAAGGCACGCCGTTGTTATTTCTTTGATTGACGGAATCATCTGAAAACAGGCTGATGTAATCCTTCCAGACGCAGGGAAAGCGTACCTGTACACAACTGAATATCTCCCTCTCTTCTTTTAGGGAATAGAAGAGCTTTCCAGGAAACATCTTAGTATTCTCCGTTCATTTGATTCCAACACACTTTTCTTCTTTCCATGTGGAACCTTAGAAATGGTAGCAACGCTCTCGGTCTACCACTAAAACACAGTGTATGTCCTAAACAGCATGTCTATGTGACATCCTTTTATGACGCAACATGTGAATAGAAAGTGTGTTCATGCTGCAGTACACACAGTCCAGTTTTCTGTACCCCCAGTACATCTAGCTGATTTCTTTCAGCGAGTAGTGTTTTTTCTCTGTTGAAGAACCTGTAGATTCTCCATTCATCGACTTTCAGTGAAATGGCCCAGTGTCTCTACTTAGAAGCCACGAATGGTACCAGGGACTCCGGGAATCCAAGTATAATACCACACACTTTCTAAGGTGCGTGCCCTTGTGACCTCCTTTAAATGATCTAAGCGTGTGGTAAAAAAGCGCATCTAATGCTTTCGTGCGCAGACTTCTGAGAACCGGTACAGAACTGCACATCTAGCTGCATTTTTTCACTGAATAGAAGCATTTCCACTGGAATCATCACTGTGTTCTACAGTAACCGCTTAGTACCAAATTTCCCTTGTTCTCCATGGAAAGCATTAGATATGTACCGAAAAGAGGGGTCTACAACCAAGACCCTATACAATGCCGAAAAGACGCATCTTTATGGGACTTCTGATACCGATGGAAGCACGGGAACATAAACTGTATAGAATGCTTCCGTACACAGAATTAGGCACTCCTGTTCACACCTGAACGTCTGGCTCATTGGTCTCCCTGAAAGGAGTTGTTTTCAGTTGAAAAACTTAATATTCTTGTTAACCCACTTTTTTTCCAAATCTTAGAAGCTTAGGGCATTGGGCCCGTGACTGCGGAATTCAAGTCAGACACACTGCACTCTCTACATGTGCGTGTCCTCTTCCCTCCTTCAATGGATGGAAGCTCGTGATAACAACCCGTGTAAACCTTCCATAAAAAAGCGTTAAGCAGAAACCTATACAAAAGTCGCTATCTGGCTGCTTTGTTTCGGGGAATAGAAGTTTTTGCCCACTGAAAGGTCTTTATGTCTGCCATTTAAACCCCAAGAGCACAAAAATTCCCTTCTTTACCATGGAGAACGTTAGAAATGTTACCTTGGTCTCTTCGCCTAAACCAAAACACACTCCTTGGGTTAAAGGATTCATTGCATGTGACGTATGCATGTGGGAACAAACTGAATAGAATGCTTGCAGACACAGAGGTAAGGAATCCTGTAGAAACGGTCCATCTGGCTGTTTTTCTTTCTGGACCTAGGTTTTTCTCAGTTGTCTGATCTTTATATTCCGTTAACCCCCTTTCTACACAATTTCCCTTGTTCCCCAAGTAGAAAGCTTAGAGATGCTACCAGTGATCTCGGAAGACATCAAGAACACAGTACCCTTTCTAAAGGTGCATATCCTTGTCACTTCTTTTGTGGACAGGAGTATGTCCAAACAACTCTGCATGCTGCTTCCATACCAGTGTTCATGCCACCTTGGACACTAATGAACACCTAGCTGCTTCCCTTCTGTGAGTATAAGTGTTTCAAATGGAACATCGTTACGTCCATTTTGGACCCCTTGTTACTAAAATGCCCTTTTCTTCTGCCCTTAACAATTTACGACTGGTTCTTCCACAAAAGGCTGCAAACGTCCTAAACATGCTCTCTATGGACTTCTTTTACGTATGGAAGGACAGGCCAAACAAACTCTTGAGAATGATTCCACACACCAGGGTTTTGCAGTCCTGTCCAAAAACTGAGTATCTAGCTGTTTCTTCAGTTTTTTTCCCTTGAGACATCTTTCGTACTCCTTTAAAGCTGTCTTGGCAAAGCTTCCCTTCTTTTCCACGTGGAGGCTCACAGAGGTTACCGTTGAATCTGGGTCTGCAACCAAAACACTGGACACGCCCAAAAAGATGCCCGTCTATGGGACTCCTTGACTGATGGAAGCATGCGAAAACTATCTGTATATAATGCGTCCAAACAGAATTTAAATATCCTGTACACAACTGTACGTGTAGCTGTGTTCTTTCTGGGAATAGAGTTGTTTTCAGTGGAATAACCTTTATATTCTTCCTTAATCCACTTCTTCCACAATTTCCCTTCTTCTGCACCTGGAAGCTGAGTAACGTTCCCAGGGACTTTGGGAATCAAACGCAAACATAGTAGTATTCCCTGAGGTGCATGTCCTTGTGACTTCTTTATTGATGGAGGCATTGAAAAGAAACTGTGCCTAGGGCTTCCGTACACAGAGTGAAGGGATCCGATGCACAGCTTATCACCAGCTGCTTTCTCTCAGAGAGGGAATTGATTTTCGACAAAACCATTTATAAATTGTCCTTTAGTGGATAATTGTGAAATTCCCTGTGTTCCCTAATTAGAAGCTTAGAAGTATTAGCGGACATTTGGTTCGAACAACCGAACTGACTTTTATGCCGACAGGAAGCATCGCTATGTTCCGTCTTTCACTGAGGAAAGCATTGACAAACAAACGCTTCCATTAGGAGAGCTGGTTCCGACTTGTGCACAACTGAACTGCTCGTAATTTGGTTCGGTGAACACAGTTGTTTTAACTTGAATAACCTTTATAGTCTCGGTTATCTCCACGTCTCACAAATGGCCCTTGTCGCCAAGCAGAAGGTTAGTAACTTTACCAGTATGCCAGGGATCCAACAGAACCACGTACCTTACCTAATGGTGCGTGTCCTTCTGACTTCTGGGACTGATGGAAGTATGGAGTGTTTCCAAAAAGTCTGGTTCTTCTAGTGATTTGCAGTGCAGGTTTCCGAAAAGAGGCAACTCTGAGTTACCTCTTTCGCTCATGGAGTCATAGACTATATACGGCTTTCGTACGCAGAGTTAGGCAAACCTGTAGACATGTGAACGTCTCCTGTTTCCTTCGTGAAGAGTAGTATTTCACTCGAAACACCTCTGTAATCTCAATTACCCCAAATAGCTGCAAAAACGCCCCTTCTTCCCCACTCAGAATGGCCAAATGGTCAAGCAAATACGGCTCTGCACTCCAAATCGCTACACATCCTAACAGAGGCATCTCGGTTTGCTGTGTTGTACTAAAGGAACTTGTGGGTACAAAGTGTAAGTTTCTGCTTCTATCCAGAGCTAAGCCAATCCGTACACCATAAAAACGCAGCACTATCTTTCGGGGAATAAAATATTTTCACTTTATATTCTTCTTCTACTTCTCCGCTTGACTTGCTTCTTTTGAATTGCTTTTCTTCTCCCTTAGAAGGTCAGAAATGTTGCCAGTCACTCTGGGACTCCAAAAGAAACACAGTACAGCTCCTACGGATGCATGTCTGGGTGACTTAGTTTCCTCATGACGCGTTTGAGTACAAATCTATATTCTTCTTCCATACAGAGTTAAGCTAACCTCTGCACCTCTGAGCATCTAAAAAAAACTGCTTCTCTCAGAGATAGAAGTGTTTTCATTCAAAACGTCTTTCTAGTCTCCATTTTTCTGCTTCCTAGGAATATGCCCTTCTTATAGACTTACAAGGCTGTAAGAATCGCCCGAGAACCCTGGTCTCGAGTCAAAGGTAGACGTGTCCTAAATGCTGCATCTGTGTATGACTGCTTTTACTTCTGGAAGCCCGTGAGACCAGAGAGTTACACTGCTTCCAGACACGGATTATCAACCTGTACCCATGTGGAAAACCTGGGTGTGTTCTTTCAGTAAACGGAAGGGCTTTCACTTGAAACACTTCATATTCTCATTTCACAGCTAGCTACCCAACGCCCTTCTTCTCCACTTAGAAACTAGTGGCTACATAGGTGAATCTTGCTCTACACTCCAAAAGCAGTTCACAGTCTATGTGACTTCGTTTTCTGAAAGATGCGTGTGACTACATTGTACCGACTGCTTCCATACACAAGCTAAGTCACCTGGACACCAAGGATCGTCCAGCAGCTTTCTGACCAAGAATGGAAGTGCTTCCGTGTGAAGTACCTTTTATATGGTCAATCACCCTCCTCGCCGAGAAATGTCCTTCTTCTCCTCTTAGAAGCTTACGAGTATGACTAGAGAATTGGGTTCCACAATCGAAATGAAGTACCCCCTAGAAGATGCACCTCTATTTGACTTGTCTTATTTAGGGTAGCCTGGGAAAAACAGACTGATTTAATGGATTGGCAACCCAGAATTAAGCAAACCCCTTAAAACTAGCTGTGCTTTCTTTCACGGAACAGAAGTGTTTTCACTTGAACATCTTTATGTTTTCCATCAGCCCTGCTTCCAAAAGTTGCCCTTCTTCTCACTTAGAAGCTTAGAAATGTTCCAGTGAATCTGGGTCTATGATGAAACACAGTAGATTGTCTAAATAGGTAAGTCTACGTGACTTCCATTCCTCGAAAAACACGGAAAAACTCTATATGATGCTTCCAAGCACAGAGTTAAGAAACCTGAGCTCAAGTGGCACTAGATGCTTCACTTCGTGAATAGAGGAGTTATATCCTTGGCAACATCTTTATGTTCTCCATTTACCTGTTTGCTACAGAAAGCTCTTCTTCTCCACTTACAAGCTTTGAATCATTAAAATGCAATCGTTTGCGTAAGAGAAACATCTTGGCATCCTACAGATGCATCGCTAGTTCCTTCTGTTTATTACGAGGCCACGTTCAGGCCAAAGCTATATCCTGCTCCTACACAGAGTTATGCAAACTGTACAAAAGGGACCTTCTCGCTGCTTCTTTCAGGAAGGAAAGAAGTGTTTTCACTTGAAGCATCTTACACTCTCCATTCACGTGCGTTTGTGACATTGCCCGCCTTCTCCACTTACAAGCGGAGAAATGTTACCAGTGAATCTGCGTGTGCCTAAGAAACACCAGTCCGCTTCCTAAGAGATGCCTGTCTAGTGGACTTTCTTCACTGACACAATCCAGTTGCAAAAACTATATATACTGCTTTCATACCAAGAGTTCAGCAGTCTGAGCAGAATGAACACCTAGCTGCTTCATGTCAGTAAATACAAGTTTTTGTTCATTGAAATATCTTTACATTCTCAAAATACCTCCTTGCTAGGGCTGTGTCCTTCTTCTGCCCTTCCAAGCTTGGAAGTATTGCCAGAAGAACTGGATTTACTAGGGAAGGTACGTGTCCTCCAAGATGAATCTCTGTGCCACTTCTTTCACATAGGGAAGAAGGTGGGAGCAAAGAGTACGTTCTGCTGCCGTAGTCCAGAGTTACGCAAACAGGCAGCATATGGAAGTTCTCATGCTCTGTTTTGGCTGAATGAAAGTGTTTTCGCGTGAGACATCTATTTTCGTGCTATTTACAAAATGGCCCTTGTAGAAGCTTAGCTATGATACCAGTGATTCCGGGTGGTACGGTCAAGACACGGTACACTTCTGGAGAGGTGCATGTGTATGTGACTCTTTTACTTAGAGCGTGTGAATAGAAACTCTATATAAGGCGTTCATAGACACTTAAGTCAACCTGACCACAACGAAACCCTAGCTGCTTCACTTCAGTGCATAAACTTTTCACTTGAAACATCTTTGTAGTCTCCTTTTCCTGGCTAGCTGCAAAAATGCCCTTCATTGCCACTTGGAACTCAAGCTCTGATAGGTGAATCTTGCTCTACACTGCAAACTCAGTCACGCCCTGTGCGACTTCTCTTTCGAAAGGACTACAAAGTGTATGTACTGCTTCATACACAGAGTTAAGGTTCCTGTCTGCAGCTGCACGTCCAGCTGTTTTCTCTCAGAGAATAGAAGTGTTTTCTTTTGAAAAATCTTTAACTTGTGAAATTACCCACTTGCTGTGAAAAGGAGCTCTTCACAATTAGCAGCTGAGAATTATTGCCGGAGAATCTGGCTCCAAAACCAAAACACATTGCACTTTCAAAAAGAAGCTTCGCGGTGTGACAACCCTTTCCATTTGCAAGCATGGTAACCAAACAATACATACCACTTCCCGGTACCGAACGTTCTGCCAACCTGTAGAAAGGAAACTTTGGGCTGCTTTCTTTCAGCCAATAGAAGTGTTTCCGCTAAAAAAAACACCGTTGCTTCTCCATTTTGCAGCTAGCTACAAAAATTCCTCTCTCTTCCACGTCCCACCTATCGGCGAATCTGGTTCTACACTCCGAATGCATACATATCCTAAGAGGTGCATCTCTATGGGACTTCTCCTTCTGAAGACGCATGTGAGGACAAGCCCGATATACTCTTTCCATGTGCAGACTTAGCTAATCTGTACTCCGCTGAACTTCTAGCTGCTTCTGTTAGACAGTAGAAATGCTTTCTTTTGAAATCTTTCTATAGTCCCAATTACCCACGGCTACCACAATGTCTTTCTTCTCCACTTAGGAGCTTAGAAGTGTTACCAGAGATCTGGTCCTACCACCAGAACGCAGTGCAGTGCACGTCTTCAAAGGAGCACCTCTCTGTGATTTCTGTTACTTACCGAAGCCTGTGAAAGAAACCGCATATCATGCTTCCATACACAGAAGTAAGGAAAGCGTACACAACGGAACGTCTAGCTGCTTCTATCAGTGAATTGAATTGTTTTCCGTTGAAACCTCTTCTATTCTCCATTCACCAGTTGGTAGGAAATTGCCCTTCTTCTCCAGTTATCAGCTTAGAAATATCCTAGTGAATCTGGGCTACCAGAGAAACACAGTACCTTTCCTAAAGATGCATGTCTAGGGACCTCCTTTATTTATGGAACATGGACAACAAACTCTGTGTACTGCTTCCAACCAGAGGCAAGCCATCTTGAACACAAGGGAACGCCTAGGTGCATCACTTCAGTGAATATAAAGGTCACCAGTGACTCTGGGAATTCAAGAAACACAGTCCACTGTTCTAGAGTGCAGGGCATTGTCCCAACTTTATTTTGGGAAGCCTGTGAAAATAAACGGTACACAAGCTCCCGCACTCAGGTAGAGCATACCTGTCCAAACTTAATATCTTGCTGCTTCTCGGCCCGTGAACGGAAGGTTTGCCCTAACGATCTTTCTATCCTCCATCCACCCGCATATTTGAAACCTTCCCTCTTCCTCCTGGGGAACCTGAGGTAGCGAACCTTGCGTTTTGTGTCATCCACCAAAAAACTGTACGCTTCCCCCCAAGGTGCGAGTGCTCTCACTGATGAAGCGTGTGGACACAACTCTCTAGAATGCTTCCATACAGAGCGTCAAGCAACCGTGCACGCAGCTGCGATATCTAGCCGATTTCCCCGATTGAATCGATTTGTCCTCCGTTGAATGACCTTTGCTCTCTCCATTAACCCATGGTTGATGCAATTGGACCTGTTTCTCCTCTCACCAGCCTAGCTGTCTTCTCAGTGACTCTGGTTTTCCAACCAAAAACCCTACAACTTCTACAATGCGTGTCCGCGTCACTTCTTTTGGCTGAGGGAAGCATATGAAATCGAACTGGATGCATGCTTCCACACACAGGGTCCAGCTTACGTGGATCCAACCGAGGCTCTAGCCGCTTCCTGTCAGTGAACGGACTGTGTGTTTTCACTTGAAACCTCTTTAGATTTTCTGTTTGCTGCCATGAGGAAACTTCCCTCCTGTTCCTGTTCCTCCTCCAGCCTCAGAAATGTTATATGTTTCTCAGACACTAGGATGTCCTAGGTTTCTCAGACGACAACCAAAAGACAGGACACTTCCTGAAAGATGCACCATCTAGATGACCCATCGCTGAGGGAAGAACGTGACACCAACTAAAGGTATATAAGGTGTTCCGTACCCCGCGTAAAGCGGGTCCTCGCGCAGCTGCCAACCCAGCTGTTTGTCCTTCGGCGAACTGGGTTTTCTTCCATATCGAAGGCACTTTTCCATTCACGTTAACCCCTCTTTAAAAGACCACGCCTCTTTCTCCTCAGAAGCTTAGCATCATGCCAACGACTCCGGCAATCCAAGGGGGACACACAGTACCCATTCGAAAGTACACGTGCTTGGGCTTCTTTTCTTGATGGCAGCACAGGAAAGCAAGTGTACTAATGCTTCACAGAAAGAGTTATACAAATTTCACACACTGAACAGCTAGCTGATTTCTTTCAGGGGATAGCGTTTCTTTTCAGTGGAATGACCGTTACCCTCTCCAATAACCCACTTCTTAGGAAACAGCCCTTGTTTCCCACTGCCGGTTTCGAGATGTTCCCGGTGACACTGGGAACCCTGCCGCAAGCGTGCCTGCCTAACGCTAATGCTGCATGTAACTTTGGTCCACGCCTTTTATTGGTCACGCATGCAGATCAACGTGTATGATGCTTCCGTTAGACAGATGGAAGCGTGCCGGTGCAAACTCTACCCTCGTGAGCCTTTTCTTTTCAGCGAATAGAATGCTTTCGAGAAACGTCTTTGTGTTTTTCTTCTGAATCAGCTTTCCTTGTGAAGCCGGAAACAGATTGTATAGAACGCTTCCTTCTCAGGGTTAAGCATACCTGTACAAAACTCAATATCTTGCTGGCTGTCTTCTTTGAATGGAAGTGTTTTTTTATCGAAGGATTCTTCATATTCTCCATTAACCGCTCTTATGTCAAATCTTCCCTTTTTTCCCTGTAGAAACTTAACTATGCTAACCATTGCGTCTTTGTTGTTAACCAAAACATTGTTTTCGCTTTCTATAGGATGTGCCGCTAGGTGACTTCTCTTAGGGTTGGAAGCGTGTGCATTCAGATGGTATGTGACGCTTCCTGTGCACAGAATTACGGAATGTTTGTAACAACGGAACACCTGACTGATTCCTCTCAGTGAGTCTTGTTTTTCCTAATTGGATGAACTTTCTATTCTCTTTTTAACCCACGTGGATCAATTGACTGTTGTTCTTCCTCTCAGAGCTTATCCGTCTTCCCGCCGTGACTCTGGATTCCAACCAGGAAATCCTATAATTTGTAAAGGTGCCTGTCCATTCAGTTCTTTTACTGACGGAAGCAGATGACAAGGAGCTGTATGGAACCGGTTCCATACACAGATTTAAGCTTACCTGTGCACTACTCCACCCTAGAACTTAGACATGTTTTCAGCCACTCCGGGAAGCCAACTGAAATATGGTACACTTTCTAGAAAGGCACGCCGTTGTTATTTCTTGATTGACGGAAATCATCTGAAAACAGGCTGATGTATCCTTCCAGACGCAGGGAAAAGCGTACCTGTACACACTGAATATCTACCTCTCTTCTTTATGGGAATAGAAGAGCTTTCCAGGGAAAACATCTTAGTATCTCCGTTCATTTGATTCCAACACACTTTTTTCTTTTCCATGTGGAACCTTAGAAATGGTAGCAACGCTCTCGGTCTACCACTAAAAACACGGTATGTCCTAAACAGGCATGTCTTGTGACATCCTTTTATGACGCAAGCAGTGAATAGAAGTGTGTTCAATGCTGCAGTACACACAGTCCAGTTATCTTACCCCGCAGTACATCTAGCTGATTTCTTTCAGCGAGTATGTTTTTTCTCTGTTGAAGAACCTGTAGATTCTCCATTCATCGACTTTCAGTGAAATGGCCCAGTGTCCTCTACTTAAGCCACGATGGTACCAGGGACTCGGGATCCAAGTAATACACACACTTTCTAAGGTGCGTGCCTTGTGACCTCCTTTACTGATCTAGATGGTGGTAAAAAAGCGCATCTAATGCTTTCGTGCGCAGACTTCTGAGAACTGTACAGAACTGCACATCTAGCTGCTTTTTTCACTGAATAGAGCTCTTCCACTGGAATCATCAACTGTGGTTCTACAGTACCCGCTTAGTACAAAATTTCCCGGTTTGTTCCCATGGAAAGCATTAGATATGGTTACCGAAAAAAAGGATCGTTGTCTACAACCAGACCCTATACAATGCCGAAAAAACGCATCTTTATGGGACTTCTGATACGATGGAGCACGGGAACTAAACTTAGAATGCTTCCGTACACAGAATTAGGCACATCCTGTTCACACCTGAACGTCTGGCTCATTGGTCTCCCTGATGATTGTTTTCAGTTGAAAAACTTAATATTCTCTGTTAACCCCTTTTCCAATCTTAGAAGCTAGACATGGTGCCAGTGACTCTGGGAATTCAAGTCAGACACACTGCACTCTCTACATGTGCGTGTCCTCTTCCTCCTTCAATGGGGTGGAAGCTCGTGATAACAACCCTTATAAACTACTTCCATACAAGCATTAAGCAGACCTATACAAAGTCGCTATCTGGCTGCTTTGTTTCGGGGAATGAAGTGTTTGCCCACTGAAAGGTCTTTATGTCTGCATTAACCCACAGAGCACAAAAATTCCCTTCTTTACCCTGGAGAACGTTAGAAATGTTACCTGTCTCTTCGCCTACAACCAAAACACACTCCTTGGTTAAGGATTCCTTTGCATGTGTACGTAGGCAGTGGTGGGAAAACAACGAAATAGAATGCTTGCAGACCAGAGGTAAGGAATCCGTTAGAAAACGGTCCATCTGGCTGTTTTCTTTCTGGACCTAGAGTTTTTCTCAGTTGTCTGATCTTTATATTTCTCCTTAACCCCACTTTTCACACATTGCCCTTGTTCCCCAAGTGAGAAGCTTAGAGATGCTACCAGTGATCTCGGAAGGACATCCAGAACACAGTACCCTTTCTAAGGTGCATATCCTTGTCACTTCTTTTGTGGACAGGAGATGTCCAACAACTCTGCATGCGCTTCCATACACAGTGTCCCTGCCACCTTGACACTAATGAACACCTAGCTGCTTCCCTTCTGTGAGTTAAGTGTTTTCAAATGGAACATCGTTTACGTCCATTTGGACGCCCTTGTTACTAAATGCCCTTTTCTTCTGCCCTTAACAATTTACGACTGGTTTTCCACCAAGGCGCAACGTCCTAAACGATGCATCTCTTGACTTCTTTTACGTAGGAAGGCAGCCAAACAACTCTTGAGAATGATTCCACACACAGGGTTTTGCAGTCCTGTCCAAAACTGAGTATCTAAACTTTTCTTGCAGTTTTTTTCCTTTAGACATCTTTCGTACTCCTTTTTAAAACTGTCTGGCAAAGCTTCCCCTTTTTTTCCACGTAGGTCAAGAGGTTACCGTTGAATCTGGGTCTGCTAACCAAAACACTGGACACCCAAAGATGCCCCGTGCGTAGGGACTCCTTGGTGATTTATCACGAAAACCTATCTGTACTATGGTCCAAACAATTTAAATTCCTTTACACAAATGTACGTTGGGGGGGGTTTGAAGCTGTGTTTCTTTCGGGGAATAGATTTGTTTTCAGTGGTAAAACCTTATATTCTTCTTAATCCCTTCTTACACAATTTCCCTCTTCTGCCACCGGAAGCGGCGTTTCCCAGGAACTTTGGATCAAACGCAACATAGTAGTATTCCCTAGTGATGTCTTTGACCTTCTTTATTATGGAGGCATTGAAAAAAAACGTGCCTAGGGCTCCCTACCGAGTGAAGGCTCCGATTCCACAGCTTATCACCAGCTGCTTTCTTCCCGAGAGGGATGATTTTCGACAAAACATTTCCATTGTCCCTATTATTGGATATTTTGAAAATCCCAGTGTTTCCCTACTTAGACACTTAGAGTTTAGGGGACCAAAAATTTTGGGGTTTTGACAAGCGAACTGTTTTATGCCCGACAGGAGCATCGCTATGTTCCGTCTCACCCGAGGAAAGCATTTGGGAAAAAAATCTTCCCTTAGGAGACCCGGTCCCCTTGGTGCCACCCGAACTGCTCGGTATTTGGTTCGGTGAACACAGTTTTTAACTTGATACCCCTTTTAGTCTCCTTTATCTCACGTCTCACAAAATTGCCCTTGTTCCCAAGCAAAGGTAGTATGTTACCCGTGAGCCAGACCCAAGAACACAGTACCTACCTAATGGTGCTTGTCCTTCCTATTGGGACGGATGGAAGTATGGAGTTTTCCAAACGTCTGGTTCTTCTAGTGATTGCATGCAGGTCCGGGAAAGAGGCACTCGAGTTAAACCCCTTTCGCTCAGGAGTCATAGACTAAAATATGCTTTCCCTAGCAAGTTCGGCAAACCGTAGACTGTAACGTTTTCTGCTTTCCCTTTATGAAGAGTAGTATTTTCACTCGAAACCCCCTGTATCTCATTCCCCAAGTACTGCAAAAACGCCCTTCTTCCCCCCAATCAGAAATGGAATGTCCCAAACCAAATAGGCTCGGCCTCCAAATGCGCTACACACCTAACAGAGGATCTCGGTTTCTGTTTTTTTATAAGGAAACTTGTGGTAAAGTGTAAGTGCTGCTTCTAAATTCCCCAGAGCTAAAACCATCCGTACACCATAACAAAGCCATCAGCTATCTTTCGGGGAATAAATATTTTCACTTTTTAGTTTTTTTCTTTCTCCCGGCCCTTCTTCTTGTGAAATTGCTTTTCTTCTCCACTTAGAAGTCGAAATGTTGCCTCAATCTGGGACTCCAAACGAAAACAGACAGCTCCTAACGGATGCATGTCTGGGTGACTTAGTTTCCTCATGTACGCGTGTGATACAAACCTATATTCTCTTCTACGAGTAAGCTAACCTCTGCCTCTGATCATCTACTGCTTTCTTCTCAGAGATTAGAATGGTGTTTTCATTCAAACTCTTCTAGTCTCCTTGTTCTGCTTCTAGAATATAGCCCTTCTTATACTTGCAAGGCTGTAAGTCCGCCCGAGAACCTGGCTCGAGTCAAAAGGTAGACGTGGTCCTAAATGCTGCTCTTGGGTATGACTGCTTTTACTTCTGAAGCCGTGAGACCATAGAGATAACACTGCTTCAGACCACGGAGTTATCCCCTGTACCCATGTGAACACCGGCCCTTGTGTTCCTTTCAGTAAACGGAAGGGCTTTCACTTGAGAACAACTTCTATTCTCTATTTCACAGCTAGCTACACAAACGGCCCTTCTTCTACCACTTAGAACTAGTGTCGATCCTAGGTGAAGTCTTGCTCTACACTCCACGCAGTTCACAGTCTATGTCTTCTTATTGTTCTGCAAGATGGTTGTGACTACTTGTACGCGACTGCTTCCATACACCGAGCTAAGCTCACCTGACACCAAGGATCGTCCCGCAGCCTTTTCTCTGACCAGAATGGAAGTGCTTCCGTGTGACTTACCTTTTATGGTCAAATCCCCCGCATTGCCGAGAAATGTCCTTCTCTCCTCTTAGAATCATTTACGCGTATGACAGAGAATTGGGTTCCCAATCGAATGAAGTACCCATCCTAGAAGATGCCCCTCTATTGACTTGTCTTATTAGGTAGCCTGGAAACAGACTGTATTTAATCGATTGCAACACAGAATGCATCAAACCCCTGAATCCTACTGCTTTCTTTCACGGCACAGAGTGTTGTCACTTGAGACATCTTTATGTTTTCCATCAGCCTGCTTCCAAAGTTGCACCTTCTTCTCACTTTAGATCTTAGAAATGTTCCAGTGATCTGTGCTGGTCTATAGATGAAACACAGTTAGATTGTCTAAAATAGGTAAGTCTAACGTGACTTCCATCCTCGTGAAAACACGTTAACCAAACTCTATATTATGCTTCAAGCACAGATGTTAAGGAACCTGAGCTCAAGTGGACACCTAGATGCTTCACTTCGTGAATAGAGGGAGTTTCCTTTCCTTGGCAACTCTTATGTTCCCATTTACCTGTTTCTACGAAAGCTCTCTTCTTCCCTTAACAAGCTTTGAATCATTGAAAATGCAATCTGTTTTTTGCGTAAAGAAAACATCTTTGCATCCTACAGATGCATCGCTAGTTCCTTCTTTAATTACGATGCACGTTCAGGCCAAGCTATATCTGCTCCCTACACATCGTTTTGCACCAATGTACAAAAGTGACCTTCTCCGCTGCTTTCTTTCAGGAAGGAAATAAGGTTTTTCACTTGAGCATCCTTTACACTCGCCATTCACGTTGCGTTTTGTGCCTTGCCCTTCCTCTCTCCACTTACAAGCGTAGAATGTTCCATTAATCGTGCGTTGTGCCGAGAAACCCATCCTGGTCCACGAAAGGAGGATGCATGTGCGTAGGTTGGAGGTGTTTCTTGTTGTTTCGCTGACACAATCCAGTTTCAAAAAACTATATATACTGCTGTTGTCAAGTCAATGTTCACAGGTCTGCGCAGAAGTGGAACCCGGCGGCGGCGCTGGGGTGGGGGGGGGCAAGTAATACAGTGAGTGGTGTGTTGGTGTGTTCAGGGGTGGTGAGACGGGACATGTGGGCGGCAAAAACAGTGGGGCTGCGCCGGGGGTGGGGTGGTGGGGGGCTAGGCTTTGTTGGTTGTGTTCTGGGTTGTGGCATTCGCGGCCCTGCCAAGCGGGGAAGGAGGGCCAGAAGAACGGAGGTACTAGTAAGGTACGTGTCGCTCCACTATGATCCCTGGGCACTTCTTCACCAAGGGTAAGGAGGGTAAGGGGGGGAGTCAAAGAGGACGTTCTGGCTGCCTTAGTCCAGAATTACGCAAACGGCAGCATATGAAGTTCTCACTGCTCGTTTTGGCTGAATGAGACGTGGTTGATGGGGCGGGGGTCCGGGGGTGGTGCTGGGTGTGGATATCTAGTGGGGGCTTGGTTCTGTGCCGGGGGCGAGGGACAAATGCCCTGGTAGCAGCTTAGCTAGGGATACCAGTGATTCCATGGTGTACGGTCAAGACCTACGGTCCACTATCTGGAGAGGTGCAGGTGGATGGACCCTCTTTTCCTGTAGAGCTGTGAAAGAGAAACTCGATATACGGCCGTTCATAACAGGACCGTTCAGTCAACCCTGACCACAACTGAACACCTAGCGGCGTCCACTTCAGGGCATGAGCACTGTTTTCACATGTGAAACATCTGTAGTCGCCTTTTCCTGGCTAGTGCTGGCAAAAATGCCCTCATTGTGGGCCATTGGAACTCCAAGCTATCTGAAGGTGAATCTTGCTCTAGCAACTTCAAACTCAGTCACGCCCTGTGCGACTTCCTCTTCGAAGGACTAAAAAGACAAGTGTTGTAATGGCTTCCATACATCAGAGTTGGTATAGGTATCCTGTCTGGCAGCTGCACTTCTCATCTGTTTCTCTCAGAGAATATAAGTGTTTTCCTTTGAAACATTTTTCTTTAGCCTTGTAATTACCCCCTTTGCTGCTGAAAAGGAGGCTGCTTCCCACTTAGTGCAGCTGAGAATTATTGGCCGGAGAATCTGGCCTGGCCAAATACCAAAAAAACACATTTGCACTTTCAAAAAGAGCTTCTGCGGATGTGACAGCCTTTTCCATTTGGCATAGCATGGGAACGGCAAAGCAATACTACCAGCCTCTCCGACGACGTTCTGCCAACCGCTGTAGAAAGGAAACTTTGCGGCTGCTTTTCTTTGCAGCCATAGATGGTTTCCCGCTAAAAAAAAACACCGTTGCATCTCCATTTTGCGCTAGCATAGCAAAAATTCCCTCTCATCATTCCATCGTCCTCACTCTATTCGCGACATCTGGTTCTGCTATCACTCCGAATGTCAGTACATATCGCATAAAGAGGGGGCATCTCTATGGACTTCTCCCTTCTGAAGGCGCATGTGAGGACAAGCCCGATAATACTCTTTCTCATGTGCAGACTTAAGCTAATTTCTTACTCCGCTGAACTCTAGCTCTTTCTGTTAACAGTAGTACAATGCTATTCTTTGAACAACAAAACAAAAAAATCTTTCTATATCCAATTACCCACCGCTAAAATTCTTTCTTCCTGACTTGAGTTGAATTTCCGGTTTTGGTCCCCCACCAAACCCCCGGCCCCCTTTCCCCCCCCCCCCCCCCCCCCCCAGGCCCCCCCCCCCCCCCCCCCCCCCCCCCCCCCCCCCCCCCCCCCCCCCCCCCCCCCCCCCCCCCCCCCCCCCCCCCCCCCCCCCCCCCCCCCCCCCCCCCCCCCCCCCCCCCCCCCCCCCCCCCCCCCCCCCCCCCCCCCCCCCCCCCCCCCCCCCCCCCCCTTTTTTTTTTTTTTTTTTTTTTTTTTTTTTTTTTTTTTTTTTTTTTTTTTTTTTTTTTTTTTTTTTTTTTTTTTTTTTTTTTTTTTTTTTTTTTTTTTTTTTTTTTTTTTTTTTTTTTTTTTTTTTTTTTTTTTTTTTTTTTTTCCCGTTCCTTTTCCCCCCCAGCCTCAAAAATGGTACTAGGTTTTTTCAGAAATAGGATGGCCTAGTTTTTCTCAGAAAACAACCAAAGACAGGACACTCTCCTGAAAGATGCACATCTAGATGACCCCATCGCTGAGGGAAGAACGTGACACCAAACTATGGTATATAAGGGTTCCGTACCCCGGGGTAACAGGCGGGTTCCTCCTGACAAAGGGCCCAAAGGCTAGGTTCCAGACCTGGATTCCGAACGTACAACCAAAGGTTCTGTCACGTTGCATGTGAACCAGGAAAGGAACGTGCAGTTCCCAAAAGGTAGGCTTCGGACACCGGGTCGTCCCCGCCAGTGAACGCTGTTTTCATTGAAAATTTTTTTTCTTTCTGGGCGAAAACTTCCCCTTCCGTTCCCCCGTCGGCCCAAAAAATTTTTTTCTATGTTTGCAGCATGTTTTTGGGTTTGGGCGTGTTCATCAGATGTATTGACCTTCTGCTCAAAGTTACGGAATGTTGTAAACACGGAACACTGACTGATTCCCCTAGGTCTTGTTTTTTTCCAAATTGGAGAACTTTCTATTCCTTTTAAAACCCCCGGGGGAAAAATTTCTTGTTCCCCCTCCAGGGGCCCTTTGGGTGCCGTTGGGGTTCCCCCGGCCTATGGAGTTTTTTTTAGTTGGGGAAAAATTAAAATTTTCTCTTTCCCCCTTTTTTTCCAAAAATTTTTTAAATTTTGACATTGGGGGCCAGTGCTCGGGGAAAATTTAGTCAAAACACTGCACCTCACAGTGCGGCCCCCTTCCCCCCTTTATGGAGGGGAAACTCGGATAACAACCCCCTTAAAAATATTTTCCCTAAAACCCTAAACGAAACCCTTTCAAAGTCGCTACTGGCTGCTTTGTTTCGGGGAATGAATGGTTTCCCACTGAAAGGTCTTTAAACTGCCTTTAAAAACCCCCGAGCACAAAAATTTCCCCTTTTTTCCAGGGGGAAAATTTTTTAAAAGTTACCTTGTTTCCTTTTGGGGCCACCCCCAAACACCCCTTGGGTTAAAGGTTTTTATTTGCTTTTTGGGGGTAGGAGTGTTTGGGGAAAAAAAAAACCCCGAATGAATGCTTGCAGACACAGGGTAAGGGGAAAAACCCGTAAAAAACGGTCCCCCCCGGCTGTTTTCTTTTTGGACCTAGAGTTTTTCTCAGTTGTCTGAAACTTTTTATTTTTCCGTTAAAACCCCCTTTTTACACAAAATTGGGCCCCTTTTCCCCATAGAACTTAGGGAATTTCTACCATGACCGGAAGTCAAAAAAAGTCCCTTTTTAAAAAGGGGGAATCCTTTTTTTTCTTTGTGGACAGGAATTCCAAACAAAATCTGCATGCTGCTTCCTCCATGTCAGCCACCTTGGACCTAATTCACCTAGGGGTGTTCCCCTTTTGGGTAAAGGTTTTCAAATGGAACATTTTTTTCCTTTCCCTTTTGACCCCTTTTTCTAAATCCCTTTTCTTTTGCCTTAACAAAATTTCCCCCCCGGGGTTTTTCCCCCAAAAAAACTGCAAACGTCCTAAACGTGCATCTCTATTTTACTTTTTTTTAACGTAAGGAAAAGGGAGGGCCCCAAAAAACCTTTAAATGTTCCACAAAACAGGGTTTTTTCGTCCTGGGCCCAAAAATGAGTTTCTAGCTGTTCTCTTTTTAGTTTTTTCCCCCTTTTTACATCTTTCGTACTCCCTTTAAAGCTCTTGCCAAAAAAATTTCCCTTCTTTTTTTTCCACGTGGGGCCACAGGGTTACCGTTGAATCTGGGGGGGCAAAACCCAAAAAAATTTGGGCCCCCCAAAAAAATGCCGCTATGGGGCTCCTTGACTGATGGGGAAAGGGGGGGAAAATACGTTTTAATCTTTTCCCAAAAAAATTTTTAAAAAACCTTCCCAAATTACTGAGGGGTGTTCTTTCTGGAATAGAGTTTTTTCAGTGGAATTAAACCTTTTTTTCTTTATTTTAAAAAACTTCTTCCCCAAAATTTTCCCCTTTTTCTGGGACTTGGAAGCTGAGTAAAAGTTCCCAGGGGCTTTGGTAAAAAAAAAAACCCCCAAAT
>JAKFHU010000514.1:0-41695 GCA_023783475.1 Daubentonia madagascariensis
AATTATCATAATAATTCTCTATTAAAGAAGTTATTTTGAAACTGAGTTAAGAGTCCCAGGGAAGTTTTATAGAAGTTTGATGAAAAAGCATAGATTACAGCCTTAGAGTCTACTGAAAGTATGACTTCAGATGTCAGACAACCTAGATTTAAATTAATGAACTTAGAGGTAATGTACTAAAACTTTTGAAAGAACTATGAAATATACTTCTCTCCATCGATTTAAACCCAGGATATCAAGAGTTAAATTTATATTTTGCCTGAAAACCAAAAAGTGTGTGAGAAAGAAGAATTTGAGGCCTGGAGGAAGAAAGAACCGAGTGGGAAAAGGTAAGGAACAAAAGATGGGAGAGGGAGGACTGAAATGTGGTGGGGAGAGAAAGAAACAGGGTAGCTGCTGAGATAGTATGTTTCAAGGGTTTGGCCTGTGGCTGCTACTCTGACTATTGCTTTTCTCAATTCCAACTGTCTCCAGCCCTCTCCTGTTGGCCTAGGGCAAGGAAATTTATATATAAATTTCTGATATCACAATTTTTGAAATTATGACCTTATGACTATGACTTAATATCATGGAGATTCTGTAAACATCAGATGGATGTTGATCTGATCATTTCATGGCTGGCATTATTATTATCTAACAACTACGCTGCCCATATTTTTTGCTGACAAGTTTTCTCTAGTAACTTTTCTTGTATAACACTTTTCTTGCTTAAGACATGAGTTCCTCATGCATGCATGTGTGCACACATACGTGTGTGTATTTATGTCTGCATACATATAATCATTTTTGTAAATTGTGAAACTAGTTTAATATACATTTTTCTTTAACTGGAAAATTGAATCAAATTCACTGTTAAACTAAGGGGAGGGGGGTTCATGTTCTGAATATCTGTGATCTAAAATTCTTTCTGGGTTTCATAATGAGTCACACTTTATATTTTGCTGATCACGATTATTTTGTTCTTTAATATTTTTATTTGTAATGGATGCTTGTTAGCTACATTAAACTAAAAAGCACAATATAAAGTTATTTTATGTTTGAGGAATTTGCCATATTTTTGAAGCTACCAGGAAAGGGGAGAAGGAAGGCTAAAGTTCTAAGCTCCAATAACTGTGAAGAGCAAAACTGAATCCTGTAAAACATTTCATGTTGATTAGAACGAGACTCATTGGAGTCATAATCAAAACCTGAAAGAGACAAATCCAGGCAGCAGTCACAAACCAGAAGTGTAATGAGTCTTATAAAAATATAATCCAAATTTAAGTCAGCTCAGTGCTGATCATATGAAGTGATCACAGCTGAATCCTCTATGCCTCATAGAGGAAAGAATAAATGGTGTCTGGAGGAATATATCATATCAGGGTGCTATGATTATTTTATATGCAATGTATAAAATACATAAAATAACTATGAGAAATGTAAAGAAATAGAGGTATTTGACTCACAAGTAAGAGGAAAATAGCAAATAGAAGCAGACCATAGAAATTAGGGAAATAAAAAGTTATAAAATACCTTTATATATTTTAAAAAGACATTAAGAGGTTGAAAATGCATTAAAAGTTGAGGAATTTCAACAGAAAAATGAAATGTCTAGGAAAGAATCAAGTGATATTTAAGAGCTGAAATATATATGAAATTATAGGTTTTTTAAGCCTACTAGAATAGCCTTAAAAGTAGACTAAACACAGCAGAAGAAAGGATCAGTGCACTCAAAGACAAGTGAATAGAAATTACCCAAACTAACGTACAGAAATATAAAAGAATAAAAAATTCAGAACAAAACAAGGGTGTCAGTTGGAACAATATGAAATGCTCTAACAGATGTGTAAGTGAATGCTAGAATGAAAGAAAGGGAAGCAAAATATGAAGAACTGTTGAAAGGCACACCAATATATTCAAGAAATGCAGTGAACTACCACAGGGACAAATACAAACAAACAAGCAAACAAAAAACCCCACATTGTAGGCATACTATAGTTGTTTGGCTGAAAACCAAAGACAAAAAGAACATATCTAACGTAGCCTGAAAAAAAGAAATATCTTCAAAGGAACAACAATAAGACTGATGACTGTTCAATAGAAAATGTGAAAGCCAGAAACATTGGAATAACATTTTAAAGTGATGAGAAAATCTGATGGCTTAGAATTCTATACCCAGTGAAAATATCTTTCAAATATGAAGAAAAAATAAAGACACTTCCAGATAAACAATGACTGAGAGAATTATTACCAGGAAAAATCTAGGGAGAGTTCTTCAGGCTGGAAAAATTTTTCCCAGAGGGCAGTAAACAGAAAATGAAAATCATCAAAAGGGAGAAATATAGAATATTGACTGTTTAAAACCACAACCAAAATAGCAACAATGAACAATAATACTATCTGGCATTATAATTTTTTAGAAGTGATCTAAAAAGATTATTAAACTTCTTACCTTTTTTTGTTTGTTTTTACCATATGTGGTGATGAGGAATACCATGATATCTAGTGAAATTTGGTGCTACTGTCTTGTTTTGTGCTAAAGTTCACCATTACTTTTGCACCAAAATCAAAATACTCTTCTCTTATCTAACTACATATGTTTGTCAGGCCAGATGGCCTTAATACACTTCCAACAAAAGAACATATTATAACAGATTCAATGCAGAGTTGGATAAAAGAACTCAATTGCTTCTACTGAGCCATATGCTAAAGAAATTTGCAAATATGTAAAACAATTTCACCCTCCTTACTACATTGTTTATTACATTTTGGAAAATATGATTACTTTTCATAAAATATATTATTTATGCTAACATGTAATGCCTTATTTGTGTAATTTTAAAATGAGTTAATTTATAAGTATTAAAAGGTTTTGGTTTTAATTTAAAAATTATAAATATTAATAGATATAACATACATAAACAGAAGGTCTTTGGATTCCTCAGTCATTTTAAAGAACATAACACTTTTCCTCTGATTTTGTCTGGTATAGATAATGAACCCCCTAACATATTTATTCAAAGAAAGAGAAGCAGCAAAGTTCCCTGAAGTTGTTAGTGCACCTATCTTTGTTTTTAATGTTTACCTTCTAAGGACAATTACACTGTTTCACAAATGGCCAAGACATAAAGTTGAAGGAGCAATGTTCTCTCCAGATTGTGATTGACTCAGTTTTATTCTGAGTGTGATGGGGAATGCTTAATGATTGCCTTAATAGTTGTCTCTCCAGATGAGTTAGGGAGAATGCTTACTAATAGAAAGACCAATTTTCCATTTGTAAAAATAAAGATAGCAATACTCAATTCACTGGCTTATTGAAAAAAGTTTAGAAAAGACCAACGTGACATGCTTTGTTAGAAGAAATGTGTAGCATAACAAAAAATTCAAGATGTAGTTGTGGGTGATGAAGTAGCAACACCAATAGTAATGTGAATCGTTAATCTGTTATTAACTTCTAGTCATCCTTGAGCACAACCAAAATCATTGTCATAAAGACTGACCAAATTTCTCAGAGGAAATCATTTTACATTCACTGATCCATAAATGATTGTGAAATCAAATAGAATTGACACAGACATTTCATCTGGAGATATATGACTTCTATCTGTGAATTGGGGAATGCTTCTCCTGCTTGAGTAACAGGACAGGTGTGGCTAATTTAGGAACCTTATAGTGAACATTCTGATAATATGAGAGACCCTGATATATCCACTGAAATTCATATGCTAACATAGAAGTCTCTTCATGGCATTTCTAATCTCTTTGTTTCTTAGGGTGTAAATGGCTGGATTTAGGAGAGGTGTGATGACTGCATAAAATACAGCAAGAAACTTGTCCACCCAGGTGATGCTGACTGGCCACAAATAGATGAAGATGCAGGGCCCAAAGAATAACACCACTACTGTGATATGGGCAATGCAGGTAGAGAGAGCTTTGGATGCTCCATCCTTAGACTGAAGGCAGACAGTAAACAAAATATGAGAGTAAGAGATCAGCAACAGAAGGAAGCAGATGGTTGCCAGTGCCCCACTGTCAGCATTTATCAACATTTCTAGAATATAGGTGTCTGTGCAGGCTAGCTTGATCACCAATGGAATATCACAGAAAAAGCTATCCAGTTCCCTGGGTCCACAGAAGGGCAGCTTTACAATCACAACTAGTTGGCTTATTGAATGCACAAAGCCGATGATCCATGATGTCATTACTAACCCAATGCACATTTGTCTGTTCATGATGCTGGAGTAATGGAGTGGCTTGCAGATGGCCACGAAACGGTCATAGGCCATTGATACAAGCAGCACCATTTCACCCCCTCCAAAGAAGTGTCCAAAGAAAATTTGACACATGCACTCTCCAAAGGAGATGGTCTTACTTTCCTTCAGAAAGTCTGTGATCATTTTAGGGGTAGTGACTGAGGAAAGGCAGAAGTCAATGAACGAGAGATTGGCTAAGAGGAAGTACATAGGGGAGTGGAGATGGAGGTCAGTAATGATTATGACCACAGTGAAGATGTTGCCTAAAATGGTGATCAAATAAAGTGAAGAAAATATCACGAGGAAGAAGGCCTGGAGCTCCCATGAATCACAAAGCCCAAGAATAATGAATTCAGACACCACAGACTGGTTTACTTCTTCCATTTAGCCCAGTTTGTTGTAAATTCACCTGAAAAAAAGAGATGTGATGTCAGATTTTCTGAATAAACAATACGTGAATCAAGAGGATTTCTTAAACATTACTGACAGAAGTGAATGCTAGTATAATTACTTTGGAAAAAAAATTTGGTCCTATCTTGGAAAGTTTAACATTCACATATTCTAGGGCCCAGTAATTTCATTCCCATGCAAGGAGGAATTTATAATAATTCCACTGGCAAAACAATGACATATTGTTCTGAACCACAATAAATGCTACATAAAATCATATAGAAATATCTTAGTAAAATATAATAATGAAGAGGAAAACAGCTTAAAATGGATCCATTCAGCACAATTTTCATAAGGTAAAAAGCAATAGAACACTAAGAGTATACTTTTCAAGACAAAGTATAAAAGTGACAAAACTATTTATGAAATAAAAGAGAGAAAATGTAAGATGTAAGTTCCGATGAAGGGAGGTTAAAGTTGGCATTAAGATGAGCACATAAGCATATGAGCACATTATAAATTTAGCTTTTGTGTTACATCGTGATTTCATAGGTGTAATTTTATTAATGAATAAATAAACACATACATAATGGGCATGGAAAAATGATGAGAATATAGTACAAATCAAGAATTATGATCAATTCAATACTGTGGACCTGAGGTAAAATAACATTTTTCTTTAAAAGGACATGTTATTGTTTAAGGACTATATGGTACAAAAATAGCTCCTATATATAAATTGAAAGTCTGGAAAATATTAAAACATTACTGAAGGTCAATAATTATTTCATTAATGAATAAATAAATGAATCAATCAATCAGTAAAAAGTAAAGATACTAAAACCAGTCTTAACAAAATGGCAAAATGTTTTCTACCCATAAACACAGATAGATAACTAAGTACAAGAGCAGATAAACCAGTCAAAGAGAAGGTGGTTAAGTATCTGTGAAAGAATAATCATTCCAGGCATAAGGAAAAGATAAAGCATGAGCGTCAGGGAGAAATGTTTTCTGGTCATGAAACTCAAATCTTATGTAATCTGTAAGAAATTGTTCAAAACCTGAGATATACTGCAGATACAGTGACTCCTGAGGTTTAGTCTTCAGTATAGAACGCTACAATGTGTTTGGAAGCCATTTTGCCTGACATGATATAGGATGGTAGAATATACTTCTGATATTAAATTTCTAATTCAAAACAAGATGGCTTCTGAGAAACTAAAGTCTGGAAGCCTCTACGTGGACTAAAATGAACCAAAGTCTGTGGTGAAGACTGGGAAAGGGCCCGTGCATCACGTTACTTGAGAAAAAGAATTTAATGTTAGAAATGAGAAGGCCCTTGGGACCCAAAGACTCCGGGTACCAATTATCAGAGTTAGAAAATTCCCTCCATTTCCAGCATCTCCATGGAAGCAATTTCCACCGTCTCATCTGCCTTAGACTAAGAAGCCATGGACTTTCAAATACATTATGTTCCCCCTAACTATCTTGGCAGAAGACTTTCTTCTGCAATGTCAGGGTAAAGGACATGTACAACCTAATTAGATTCCTTACCAACAAGTTATAGAAACTTTGTCTCTAAATTACTCATTTTCACTATTTAAATTAACTCCTTTAAGAATCTAATTCCACCAAGCTGGAAAATAGATTCATTTTCTTTCCACTTCTTGCTTTCCCACTCCCCTTCTCTTTTTTCTCTCTCCTCCCAGATTACCTTCTCCTTTTCCTTCTTCTTTGTAAAACATCTGGATCTCAAGGGCTCTGCCACAATGGATCCGTTACCTCCAACAGCCATGACTGTTTCCCACGACTGGTCTTTATAGCCATTCATCAAAGTTGGGAAATAGCTAAATACTATTTCATAATTATGATAACAATTAGACTCATTTTATAGCTAAAAAAAAAAGTGAACACAAAGGTAAATGCCCAAAGTACCACAGATGATAGCTGGCATACTAGAGTTAGCTTCTGGAAAGAATGGTGCTTTCATGAAGAGTTTAGTTTGGTTGGGAATGAAGATGATTTCTGTGAATCATGAAAAAAATAACAAAACTCTTCCTAAGAATACATGTCCTGTGAAAAGGTAACAGACATAAGAAGTAATGCAAACGACCAATAGCTGCATGATACACATTCTATGTGTCCATAATAATTCTGTTATTTTTGCTCATGGCACTAATGGCTTCAAGTTATTTGCTTACTGAGTCTGGGTTTACCTCCATTCTTGCATATAATTGAAGTTGCTGTTGATGTTGTTGTTTAAATTCAGTAGTGTTACTGGATACCACGGATAAAAATAAGAACAGAATTAGAAAGGACCGATTTGAAGGGGCTTTTATTTTTTATAGTCAAGTCAACAAGACCTTATTGAACATTTTCTTACTGTGTGCACAATCTCTACTGGGCACTTCAGATGAAAAAGAAAGAGACTGTAAGTGTTATAAGTCACACAAAAAATGTAAAAGCCAATGTTTGCTTTTTAACATTATCACTTACTTTGAAGGTTGTTAGTATTATTTTAGTTGAGTTACAAAAGACAAAGTATTACTAATAAAATAAATCATATTAATAGCAATATTAATAATACCATTATAATTAATTTTCAAGCATGTCCCAGAGAGGGAAGATTAATCTCTAGATTCTAAGAGTGTAAATATAAAATCAAATGACTTAAAGCAGAACTCACCAATGAGAAGAAAACTTAGGAAGATAAAAAGGAAGAAGAAAATAAGACCATTCCTATTTCTTTTTTGAGCTGCTAATTTCAGGGGCATGTAAAAACTAAGTCTCTTTCTGTGTCTCACTGTGTGCTAGAAATTTTCACTCACATTGTCAAACTTCATCTTCACAATAACTCCGTGGAATGGATCTTATTCTGAGGTTGACTCTCAGTGTAACCTGTCACAAGTCTCAGAGTTGAGGAGCAGCATGACTGGGACGCACGCCCAATATTCTCTGACTCTAGTCCTTCTCCTTCCGTGGTGTTATCCTGAATCTCCTGTTCAGTCCAAGAGCATAATTTAAGTTCCATAGCAGCCACTGACTGTTACGGTTTTTAAGAGATTTCCCTCCATATTTTCTACCAGGTTTCTTTCTGGTCTAAATTGTTAACAATCAATTTTCTCCCTGTTTGGAAATTTCTGTTAATTACACTCACATATCTGTGTCTGGAAAAATCCTTTAATTCAGAAAAACTCTGGACTTTGATGACTGTAGATTTGTGAGAAGAGATCCTTTCTCGACCAGGGCATCTAGTGAGCTGTGAGATGATATGGAAGGCATTCCCTTAGGTGCTGTCGGGAGTCCAGACGTCCCAAGATGTAGCTGGGAGAAGACATCCTTGATATTTATGGAAGCTATGTAGCACTTCCAAACCTTCCTAATTAGTATGTCTGGAAAGTGGTATTAAAACATTGTAAAATTCTCTTAAATGTAATAAAGGAAGGGACATAAACGACAAGTTAAGAAATGTATAGAGTATAGACTGTATCTTACCAGATAGACATCATATCTGACCAGATTTTTTCCCACGGATTAAATATTGCCCACATTTTAACTAGAGTCCGATATAAAATTATATTGCAGCAAAACAAGTAATCCATTTTCTGCTGAGACCAGTGTTGAAGGGAGAGTGTGATGCATATATTTAACTGCAGAGTAGCCTCTGGGGTGGGGAACTTTCAAGCTACCGATATCATATTCCTCTGGGACTGCATAGTTTCTGAGTTTCTCTGAATTGAGAATATCACTTGATAGTGTGCCTTTTGTTAAAGTCAAAGACAAAGAGCTCTGGTGAATAAAATTATAAAGTTTCTAATGATAAAAGTTAGACACAGTTTAAAAGTATTCTTTTGTTTAATTTTTTTAAAGGAAAACATTATTTCAGAACTGAGATGCCATTTTTAACCTCAGCAGAAGCCAGATGACTTATGTGGGTGGAAGTGGATGACAAGCAGTGGGGGAAGAGCTAGTCACTGATGTAGCCAACTGTGCCTATGAGAGAACAGCCAGCCTTGAACTGCTACTTTTTGTGGGGTTTTTGCAGAGTAGAGTAACATGTTAAGGTCTCAAAAATTTCTGTGCTTATATGAGCAATATTCCAGGTATAACATACTAAGTAAAAACCAGTATTATTAATATTCTTCTAAATAACAAAGCAATATTGGAAGCCTACCTTTCATTTTGATTTCATTTATAAAGTATTACATAATTTCAGTTTAGCTGTTCAAAATTCCAACACCTTAAAGTTTGAGAAAGCTATGTGATAGGCTCCCTCTATCTCCTTTTTATTATTACTCTTTTCTCACTAGAAATAACTTTTGTACACATTTTGGGGAGATTTGTTCCAGTTTCTTTTCCATGTAATTGCATGAATATATGCATATGTCAACATATATATATGGAGGAGTCCTCTTTGTTTTTGAATTACAATACAGATGCTCCTCAACTTTTACAATGGAGTTACATCTTGATAAATTCATCATAAGTTGAAAATAGTGTAAGTTGAAATTCATTTAATATATCACAGCTTACATGCTTAGTACACTTTCATTAGCCTGAAGTTAGGCAAAATCACCTAACACAAACCCTATTTTATAAGAAAGTGTTGACTATCTCATGTAATTTATTGAATACTGTACTAAAAGTAAAATACAGACTGGTAGCATGGTTACCCAAATAACAGTTTTTACTGAATGCATATGTAAAGTTGAAAAATTGTAGGTTGAACCATCTTAAGTTGGGGGCCATCTGTATATGGAACAGTATTTTAATATCCAATTTATTTAAAATCAATCTATGCTTAAATATCTTTCATTCAATGTAGTGGCTGCTTTTAGAAAAGTAAAGGGAATTAAGAGAACATTTATTTAAAACATACCTACTTTTCATTGAAAAGTAAAGACATAGTTTTAAAGTATTCTCTTCACACTTTAGTAATGGATGCTTGGGCTTTCGGAAGAGAAGGAGCCCCAAGGATGGGATTATTGGGCTTGACATTAACCATGTGGATAGTGTTGAACTCACTGGTCAACTAAGCTGAAGAGAGGGCAAAGGAAGGTCCTGGGTCTCAAGGCATATGTTTAAATAATGGAAACCATAGATAAAAATAGTAAATAAACTATTCAGGTTCCATTGTACGAATATTCTAGACAATGTGAGGATACAAACATATTTAAATATAGCAACTACACTAAAATAACCTTGAATATGGAGGGAGCAGTCACATACCTTATCTCAACTTTACATAAGCTCCTCAAGAAAGGCTGGCTGTGAACGTAGTATATCTGCAGAATGTCTTTCTGTTGTTTATTTTCTTTTCTTCTAATTGTCAGAGAACTTGCTAAACAGACATTTCACTAGTCCTGAGTGACTGGGGACTCTGGACAGGTTCTAAGCATTTACCTAAATTTCATAGTTGCTGTCCTGTCTGGAGCAATGTATGCATATATCTCAGGGAGTAAATTAATTTTGTATTTATCTGTACCAACTAAGCAGAGTTAAGACTCAATCTATTGTGGGAAGTGTTAGTTTTGTTACTCTTCAGGGGGAGAAGGAAGCATCAGCTTTGTTACTCAGTAGAGCTTGCTCAACTATCCCAAGTTAAAGCTGAAAGGGTAGGAAGCCTCAGAGACCCTGACTGAGAAAAATTTATGTAGCAAAGACCACTGGATTTATGATCTGCCTGAAGTGAGTCCAATCAGGTAAATGAAAGTGATTTCAAAAGTCTGGGCAATATGGAATCATGATAGAGAATGAAGCAATACCTCTTGTATCATACTGATGGACTCATTTAAAAGGGATTTTAATCCCTTATCAATCACCACCAGATGTTGCCTCAAGAGATTTGGTTTTATTGGGACTAAAAGTTTATTCTGCTCAACCTGGACCTGAGCATGCTTTTCCCGGGACAGTAGTGTAATTGTCCAGCATGATCCTAAGATACAGGTAAATATCTACAAGTGACTGAGGAGGCTTCCTGGCCAGTGGATCAGCCACACTGTGTGAAGGTGAGGACGAGAATTTAAATAACTGCTTGACAGGGGCAACATAAACTGAGCCTTGAGACTTGAAAAATTACCATCAGGATTTATATTATTCATTAGATGTTCAAGTTGAGGAAGGAGGTGAATTATAAATAATTATGTATGCAAATGAGTTGTTTCCAACTTAAAAGTGCTCTTGGGAAAGAGAGGTGGTTGTTCACGTCTCAAACCAAAATGCTGGATTATGTTAAAAAGGCCTACTCTAAGAACACTGGCTCAGTAAAAATTAGAATTTGGCATTAATTTATTATTGCACAAAAAGAATTTCCTTATATGGTAATAGGTAGACTTCTTGAGTGCTGGCCTGAATCCTCACTCAGCCTGCTGTCAAGGGCAATTAAATGACCATAAGCTAATGGCATTGAGGTCCCCATGGTCAGCAAACTTCTTATAATTCTCAGCTTGTGTTGACCACCTAACTTCCAATGGGCCTTCATAAAGTAATAGAAAGGCAATTGAAACTGTGTTATTTTATTTTGTTTCCTTGTTTTTTATATCCTTTGTTTGTTTGAAGAAAACTAGAAATTATGAAGGCACTTAAAATGGGTCTAAGTTGTTTTCTCCCCAATATTTCAAAACAGACCATTTATTTGCTGTTTGTTTTGTTTTGTTTTGGGGTCTTGACTAGTTCATATGGCCAATTAGATTAAGAATCCCAATGGCTTTAAAATTGTATTTATATATTCCTGCAGCTTCTAGGCAGTGGGGCTCCAACTCAGTAATAATGAGAAGGAAATATAGAAATCCACAGCTCAATTAATACAATTCTAAGTTAGATCAAGACATCTGTGAGCTGAACGTTGTCGTGCAAGGGTAATGAACTGGGAAGGATTAAGTGGTGGATTATTGGATGGGCTCCCCTTCCCATAATTTTAACAATATTTGATGATTTCTTCTTAGACCCTTAAAAAATGACACTTTCTATCTTGTTAAGGATTGTTTACTCCCTACCTTCAACTTCTTCCCAGCCATCTATGGAACCCTGGGATTTACAAGGTAGTGATTTCTTCAACCTGCTCTTTGCAAAGTAATGTTGTCTTTGGTGGATATCACTGCCCGGTTACCATCATCTTTTTTTCTGGCAGTCTGCCTAGAGAAGAGACTGACATGAGACTCTGTCTTAGGACAACTGCTAAGTATAAACACATGGAACACATGTTTCTTACCTTATTTAGTTGATGAGTCCAGATTAATAGATAAAACATTGAACATCAGAAGTTAGTATATAATTAAGGGCTGTAAATTTTATGGGATTAAAGGATCAACATGGACAGAACTGATTGGTGAAAGTGCTATGGAATATATCAGATTTTTATTAAATTAAAATTAATTAATTAATTAGTTAAGTTTTTAGAGGCAAGGTATTACTCTGTCACCAAAGCTGGAGTGCAGTAGCACAATTATAGCTCAATGTAAATTTGAATTCCTGGGCCCAAGTGGTTCCCCTGCCTCAGCTTCCTAAGTAGCTAGTACTACAGGTATGTACCACCACATCTGGATAAATTTTCAATTTTTGTAGAGATTGGGTTTTACTATGTTGCTCAGTCTGGTCTCCAACTCCTGGCCTCAAGAGATCCTCTTGCCTTGGCCTCCCAAAGTACTGGAATTACAGGTGTGAGCCACTGCACTCGACCCTCAGATTTGATTGAATGATAATAGGTAGACTCTGCAAAGATATAAAAGGCAAAGAAAGCAATTTCAAATAGTGGGAACTCTATTAGCATAGTACATAAAAGAGGATAATGAGTGATATAAATTGAAGAGCCGAGGCTTTAAAGTTAGGCAGATGTAGTCTGAATCTTGGCTCTGTCACATATGGACTATGGGCACTTAGTCAAGTTACAAATTCTGAGCCTTATGTGTTTTTGTATCCAAAATGGGAGTTCTTGTATTACCTTAATGTTGCTTTGTTGACTTCTTGTTTTTTGTACATTTCTGAACAGTAACCAACTGAAGTAGCTCAGGTGAACCAGGGAATGTATAATCTTTAAAATGCTGATAATCGTTTACTAGATTTAGTTCCTACAACACCTCACCTCAAGTAAGCACTCTTGCCTTCTTTTTAGCTGGAGTGTACATAACAATGACTGACTTTGCCTCTGCTATACAGCCAAGGACCCCATGTGGCAGCTTCCATGGGTCCCTCACTTCTCCCTCAGGCATGATAAAACACTGTTTTGTCTCCCACAAGCATTTCACCTAGGGCTTCCTACCTCTGGGCTCCTGTCTTAGTTTAAGTTTCTTCTCCCAAGGAGGAACCTGAGTTAAGGATGTGAGAGTAGATAGTTTATGTGGGATAGGATCTCTGGAAGTAGGAGTGAGAGAGCAGGATGGATTGAGACAGAGAGGATAAAAAGCCAATACAAATGTAAATTTTTGAGGTTGATGGGAAGGGCAGATATTCATGGCATGTGTCCACAATGCATAAAGCAATGGTCTTAGCACTGAGAATACTGAGTTGACTAAATCATAGACCAGAGCATAAAGTTTTGAGGGGGAATAAGATAGCAAACAAACAGTAATGTAAATATGTAAATAATTGAATCTGTAAGTAACTATTGTGGAGGAAAGGATACAGTGCCATAAGAAAGTAAAAAGGAAGAGTTTGGATTTGTAATTCAGGGAAGCCTTTGCAAAAATGTGAAATCTAAGCACTTCTTTAAATACATGGAGATGGAAAATGAATGCAAGTTTAGAATAACAATGGCTAATTGTTTAGAATAACAATAGTCTTTGTATATTTGCATGTATTTTATTATATAAACTAATTTTAATTTTATTTTACCATTGAGTTTAAGTAACTTTCCCAAGGTCACAAAACTGTCAAGTGGCAAAAATCTGTGTTCTTAGACACTATATTGTGAGAGATGGATAAGAAAAATGGTAGAAGAGGATTAGGGGCACAAGAGATTATGTGGAACTGTGCTACGATACTCGCTGACAATTGCCTTATTGGCCTTGGCCTCTGTGCCAAGGCCATTTTTTCATTTCATGAAAAAATGAAGAATGCCTTTCATGGATTCAACAGTAGACTGGACATAGCCAAGGAAAGAATCAGTGAACTTTAAGATTTGTTGTTAGAAACCTCCCAAACTGAAATGCATAAAGGAAAACAAGAATGAAAAAAATAGAATACCAAGAATTGTGGTATAACCATAAAAGGCATAACATATGTGTAATTGGAAGACCAGAAGAAAGGAAAGAGAAAAATGAGCAGAGGAAATATTTGAAATAATAATGGTTGAAAATTTTCCAAAAGGAATGGCATACATGAAACCACATATCCAAAAGCTTCAGAGAATACCAAGTAGGATATATGCCCCACCCCAAAATTTGACACTTAGGCATGTCATATCTAAATTGCAGAAAACCAAAGAAAACAGAAAGTTTTGAGAGAATCCAGAGGATGTGGGGAAATCACCTTACCTATGGTAGAGCAAGAATACAAATTACACCAGATTTTTTTCATAGTCTATGTAGCAGAAAGAGAGAGGAGGGAAATATTTACACTACTGAAAAAAAATCAAAGCATAATTCCATGTTCAGTAAAATTATCCTTCAAAAGTGAAAGAGAAAAAGGAACCTTTTTCAGAGAGACAAAAAATGAGGGAATTCATTCTTCTTCCAAACAGACATAAGAACTCTAAATGTGTATGCATCTAAAAACAAAGCATGAAAATACATGACACAAAAATTGACAGAACTTCAAGGAGAAATAGACAATTAACTAGTGTAGTTGGAGAATCAGCACCCTGTTTTCAGTAACTGATAGATTCAGCAGGCAGAAAATCAATAAGGACACAGTTGAACTCAACAGCACCATCAATCAACTTGATCTAATTAATGTTTAGAATACTTTGTCTAACAACAGCATATTACACAATCTTCTCAAGCTCACATGGAACATTCACCAAGACAGACCACTCTGGGCCATAAAACACACCCAGCACATTTAAAAGAATAGAAACCATACAAAGAATGGGCTAAGATTGCAAAAGAATTCAACTAAAAGTCAACAACAGAAAGATAGCTGGAACATCCTAAAACACTTAGAGATTAAACAACACTTTTCTAAATAACAAATGGGTCAAAGAAGAAGTATCAAAGGATAATGAAAATATTTTGAATTAAATGAAAATGAAAAGAAAATTTATCAAAATTTGTGGGATGCAATGAGTTCAGTGTTTAGAGGGAAATTTACAGCATTGAATGTACATATTGGAAAAGAAAATAGATCTAAAATCAATAATGTAAGTTTCCACCTTAGAAAACTGAAAAAGAGCAAGGTAAGCCTAAAGCAAAAGAAAATAAATAATAAATAGTTGAGCAGAAATCAACGAAATTGACAACAGAATATCTATAGAGATACCCAACAAAAGCCAAAAAGCTGGTTCTTTGAAAAAAATCAGTAAAATTAATAACCATCTAGCCATGAAAACCAAGAGAAAGAGAGAAGAGACACAAATTATGAATATCATAAATAAAAGAGGAATCATTACTACTGATCCCATGTGACATTAAAAAGATAATAAAGAAATATTATAAACAACTTTAAACACACACATTTGATTCATTAGATAAATTGGACCAATTCTTTGAAAGACACAAATTATAAAAACTCAGATAAGTGAGAAATAGATAATGTGAATAGACCTAAATCTAATAAAAAATTAACTCAATATTTAATAATATTTCCAAGAAATGCAACTGATCCAATGGGTTTCACTAATGAATTCTACCAAATAGTTATGGAAAACAATCATACCCATTGTCTAAAATTTCTTTCAAAAAATAGAAGCAAAGGGGAAACTTCCTAAATCATTATATGTGTTTGGTATTATTCTTATAGTAAAGCAGATATAGACATTACAAGAAAGGAAAGCAGAAGTGGGAAGATGGCCAACTAGAGACAGTGCTTTTCAAAATAGCCCATGTGGAAGGCAGAATATTAGGTTGAAGAGAGTGGAGAGTAGTTGCAGTGCATGTGTGCATCACAGAGAGAGACAACTGAGATGACCGGGCACCCCATGAAGAAAAACTGCAAAGCTGAGAAAGAAGAAGAGAGAGAGGAGAAGATAGTGGCACAGATCAAACACAGACAGGGTCGGAGCTCAGTGAAAATGTAAGGGGGGCTTCACCTCCCCCAACTACTTGCCTTTGGTGATCAGTGGGACACAAAGTATATTGAAGGTGTTTCCACCCTCCACAAGCTCAGGCACAGTGGCTAATTAGGAATAGTGGGATGAACCAGCAAGCTGAGGAGTTTGGGTGCCCGTAAAAGACACCCCATGGCAGAGTGTGATGAGAGACCAGAGTGACAGCTTTCTTACCCTAGACACTTCCTTCTCTGCACCTCCCCTATTCATGGCATCTGAGAAAGTACTTTGAACTTGAGCTGACTGGGAGCTGTGGCCCCTCCCTGACCCATTGCAACCACAAGAGTACTCAGAATTGAGAAGCTAACCAATGGTTGCTTCTCTACAGCAGGTACACACTTCCAGCTGAGCTCGCCACAGAGAGAGGGGCCTGCCACAATTTGGGAGCTTCCAGACTGCTGGGGTTTCATGGGATTACATATTGGTGGCTTAGATAAGTGGGCTGATCCTGGCACCCACTGGACACAAGAGTGGTGCAGGGAGATGCTGGGGAGAGGTCTATGTCCTGGATGCAGGTAGTGAGGAAGCGTCTGTGGACATATCCAACAGGAGCATGTTGTGAGGTGCTGAGAAATGGTGATCTGTCAGTGTGCCCACCCCCAACCCCACTGGAAAATAGCCATATTGGATAGGGGTGAAACACTCAGAGAGAAATAACCTAGCCCCTGGTTCCCATGGCAACTGAACTAGGGAGTGCTGGCTGAACTTGAGCAGCAGCCCCTCCTCCCAATCATTACAATAGGAAATGCAGCGTCAGCCAAGAAATTTGTGAGCAGCAGCTTCTTTCAAGTGGGAGAGTGCCCCTGGCTCAGGGCCCTGTGGAAAGAGAGGCCTACTACTCCCCCTTTGGGGTCTAGTGTTGGAACAGGAATGCACAATTGGGGAACCCCCTACCTGCCAACATTTTTGGGAGATGCACGCTAGTGGGTCAGACACACAGATGGCAGGTAGCTTGAGAGCTGCTCTTGGGTGGTGAAGGATCTCAAATGGGCTGATCTGAAGGGACTGCGCTATGAGGTTCCAAGGAGCAATGATTTGGGAGAGCATTCACCCCTCCTGCAGACAAACTGTGCTAGTGGACAAGGGCAGAAAGAGCCTGGCCCAAGGCCTTAGCACTCAAGCGTTTTTGGCCCCTCCCTTGGGAGCAGTCCTCAGGGTTTGGAGAGATTTCCCTGAACCACATAATAATGGCTCCCCCCAGTGGCCATAAAAGCAAACTCTGAGCCTCCCTGAGGCTTTGCAAAGCCTTTCAGGCTCTTGCAATCCAACAATGATCTGTCTTGCTTCTCCCCTCACCTCAGTGGAAATAGAGATCAAGCAATCCCCTGGGAGCTACATGGTCCCTCCTAAAGCTTGGGGCATCTGGGTGCCCCACCTGGGAGATCAGAGTTTACCACAGGCACAAAAAATATCTCAGCAGTTAGCTTTTCCACACAAACATCAACCAATGACTGGGTGAACAACTCCATAGTTCAACATAGTGTCTTCCAACTCAAGCAACAGGGTGCGGCTGATTTGTACTCACAAGTACCACCAGCCATCTAGGAGATTATGCTGGGGGACCCAACTTGTTTCACAATGCTGGGAAGAGGTGAAGACATCAGGTCAGAGGTAACTCAAGAGGTGCATAAAACCTGCTAGAACATGCCATAGGCAAATCAGGAGCAGCATTCCTCTCCCTGGCATGGTTAGGGATTAACTTTCAGGGACCTAGAGACAGGCCCCCACAAGCCAAGCCTAGAACCCCCAGGTCTCAAATGAGAGGCCAGATGAGAAGGAATCAGCATAATATCTCCAGAAACATGAAAAAACAGAGTGAAAGGACACCTCCAAAAGAAAACAATAACTCCTTATCAATAGATATGAACCAAAACAAAAATATTGGAATGACTGATAAAGAATTTTGAATATGTATTATAAGGAAGCTCAACGACATACAAGAGAAAATTGAAACCCAACTTGAAGAAACCACAAAAACAATACAGGAAATGAGTGAAAAACTCACTAAAGAAATCAAAGTATTAAAAAAATTAAACAGAACTTCTGGTAATGAAAAATTCATTCAACAAAATAGAAAACACAGTGGAAAGTTTTAAGAATAGGCTAGATCAGGCAGAAGAAAGAGTCCCAGAGCATGAAGACATCACCTTTGACTTAAACAAGTCAATCAAAGATGAAGAACCAGGGAATAAGAGGAATGAACAAAGCCTACAAGAAGTATGGGATCATGTAAAAAGGCATAACATAAGAATCATAGGTATTCCTGAGGGTGAAGAAGAAAATACACAAGAGTTGGAGAACCTATTTGAGGGAAAAATTGATAAAAACTGCCCTGGTCTTGCTAGAAATTTAGATATCCAGGTCAGGAAGCTCAATGGACACACAGAAGACTCATTGCAAAGAGAAATCACCAAGACACATAGTCATCAGACTGGTCAATGTTAACATGAAGGAGGAATTCCTATGAGCTGTAAGGCAAACACGTCAGGTAACTTACAAAATAAAACCCATCAGACTAACTACAGACTTCTCAACTGAGACCCGACAAGCCACAAGTGATTGGGGCCTATTCTGAGTCTTCTAAAACAGAATAATATCCAGCCTAGAATTTTGTATCCTGCAAAACTGAGTTTCTCATATGAGGGGGTAATAAAAACTTCAGACAAGCAAACACTGAGGGAATTTGCCAAAACAAGACCTGCCCTGCAGGAAGAACTCAGATCTGCATTATACACCTATCAGCACAATAGACACCCAAAAGTGTAAAATCACCCAAAAGCTAAAGCTCAGAGCCCATATACCATAATGGTTCAAGAGGGAAAACAAAGCAATAAGGTTCTACCCAGTAGGATGAACAGAAATCCACCCCACTTATCAATTCTTTCAATAAATGTGAATGGCTTGAATTCCCCACTCAAGCAACATAGGCTGGATGAAGAGATAAAAAAAGTACAAGCCAAGTATCTGCTGTCTCCAGGAAACACATCTAACCCACAAGGACTCATTCAGACTCAAGGTGAAGGGATAGAAAAAAATATTCCATGCAAATAGAAACCAAAAGAAAGCTGGTGTAGCCATTCTCATATCAGATAACATAGACGTCAAATCAGCAATAGTAAAGAAAGACAATGATGGTCATTATATCGTGGTAAAGGATGCAATTAAACAAGCAGACATAACAATCCTAAATATTTATGCACTTAACACAGGTGCACCCATATTCCTAAGGCAAAGCATACTAGATCTATACAAAGTGATAAGCAGCATCATAATAGCTGGGGACCTCGACACCCCACTTAAAGAACTGGACAGATCCTCTAAGCAGAAAATAAACAAAGAAACACTGGACATAAATGGGACTTTAGAACAAATGGGCCTAAAAGACATTTATAGAACATTCTACCCAAATACTACTGAATACACATTCTTCTCAACAGCACATGGAACATTCTCTAAGATTGAACACATCTTAGGCCACAAAACATGTCTCAACAAATTCAAAAAAACAGAAATTATACCACATATCTTCTCAGATCAGGGTGGAATAAAATTAGAAATCAATTCCAACTGAAATATTCAAGTCTACACACTGTTGTGGAAATTAAACAACCTATTGCTGAACGATTAATGGGTCAAGGGTCAATTAAGATGGAAATCAAAAGATTCCTCGAAATAGATGAAGACGGGAACACCAGTTATCAAAATCTTTGGGATGCAGGAAAAGCAGTCCTATGAGGAAAATTCATAGCCCTAAAATGCCTAGATTAAAAAAAACAGAAAGATCACAAATCAACAATTTAATGAATAATATCAAGGAATTAGAAAAGGGAAAGCAAACCAATACCAAATACAACAGAAGAAAAGAAATAACTATGTTCAGAGCAGAACTACATGAAATAAATAAGAAAATCATTATGCAGAAAATTAATGGAACAAAAAGCTGATTCTTTGAAAAGATAAATCAATAGATCTCTCACTAGATTAACCAGAAGCAGAATAGAAAAGGACCCTAATAAGCTCAATCAGAAATGAAAAAGGAGATATTACAACTGACACCATGGAAATAATAAATATCATCTCTGAATACTATAAAAATATCTAAGCACATAAACTTGAAAATGTTGAGGAAATGGACAAATTCTTGGAAGCACATAACCTCCCAAGCCTCAATCAGGAAGAAATAGAATTCCTGAACAGACCTGTATCAAGCAATAAATTGAAGGAGAAATAACTAATCTTCCAACAAAAAAAAGATCCAGATGAGAATGTTTCACAGCCGAATTTTACTGGACCTACAAAGAAGAACTGGTACCCATACTAGAGAAATTATTTCATAACATCAAGAAGGAAGGAATCCTCCCCAACTAGTTCTATGAAGCCAGTATAACCTTGATTTCAAAGCCAGAAAAGGACACAACAAAATGTAGAAAACTACAGAGCAATATCCCTTATGAATATAGCTGCAAAAATTCTCAGTAAAATTCTAGCAAACTGAATTCAGCTGCACATCAAAAATAATCCACCATGACCAAGTGGGGTTCATCCCAGAGGCGCAAGGATGGTTCAACATATGTAAATCTGTAAATGTGATTCACCGCATAAATAGAAACAAAAACAAAGACCATATGATCATCTCAGTAGATGCTGAAAAAGCATTTGAGAAAATTCCGCACCCTTTTATGATAAGAACACGCAATAAAATAGGCATAGAGGGAACATGCCTCAAAATTATAAAAGCCATGTACAACAAACCCATAGCCAACATCATATTAAATTGGGAAGAACTTAAAGCATTCCCACATAGAACTGGAACTAATTAAGTTTGCCCACTGTCACCACTTTTATTCAACATAGTGCTTGAAGTCCTTGACAGAGCAATCAGGCAAGAGAATGAAATTGAGTGTATCCAAATGGGGGAAAGAAGAGATCAAACTATTGCTCTTTGCTGATGAAATAATCTTATATCTAGAAAACCCCAAAGACTCTGCCAGGAGACTCCCGGAAGTGATAAATAAATTCAGCACTGTCTCAGGTTACAAAATCAATAAACAAAAATCAGTAGCATTTCTATACACCAACAACAGTCTGACTGAGAATCAAATTAAAGACTCAATACCTTTCACAATAGCAACAAAGAAAATAAAATACCTAGGAATATATTTAACCAAAAAGAAGAACTGCAAATCACTAAGGAAGGAAATTGCAGAGGATATAAACAAATGCAAAAACATATCATGCTTATGAGTTGGCAGAATCAACATTGTTAAAATGTCTATATGACCCATAGTGATCTATAGATTGAATGTAATCCCATTAAAATACAAACATCATTTTTCACAGATCTAGAAAAAATAATTTTATGCTTCATATGGAACCAGAAAAGACCCCAAATAGACATAGCAACCTTAAGCAAAAGGAACAAATTGGGAGGTAACACTTTACCTGACTTCAACCTATACTACAAGGCTATAGTAACCAAAAAAGCATGGTACTGGCACAAAAAAAGAGACATAGACCAATGGATCAGAACATAGAACCCATATATAAAATCATCCTCATATTGTTATTTGTTCTTTGCCAAAGCAGACAACAATATACACTCGGGAAAAGAATTCCTATTTAATAAATAGTGTTGGGAAAATTGGATAGCCACATGTAGAAGACTGAAACAGGATCCTTACCTTTCACCACTCACAAAAATTAACTCAAGATGGATAACAGACTTAAACATAAGGCATGAAACTATAAGAATTCTAGAAGAAAATGTTGGAAAAACTCTACTAAATATCATCTAAGCAAAGAATTTATGAAGACCCCCAGGGCAATCACAGCAGCAACAATAATCAATAAATGGGATTTGATTAAATTAAAAAGCTTCTGCACAGCCAAGGATACAATCAATAGAGCAAATAGACAACCTACAGAATGGGAGAAATATTTGCATGCTATATATCTGATATAGGGCTAATAACCAGAATCTACAAGAACTCAAGGAAATCAGCAAGAAAAAATCAAATGACCCCATTAAAAAGTGGGCAAAAGACATGAACAGGAGCTTTTCAAATGAAGGAAGACTAATGGGCAATAAACATATGAAAAAATGCTCAACATCTGTAACCCTCAGGGAAATGCAAATCAAAACCACAATGATATATCACCTAACTCCAGTGAAAATGGCTTTTATTAAAAAGTCCCAAAACAACAGATCCTGGCATAGATGTGGAGAGAAAGGAACACTTATACGCTGTTGGTGGGACTGCAAACTAGTACAACCTCTATGGAAAATAGTATGGAGATTTCTCAAAGAACTAAAAGTAGACCTACCTTTTGATCCAGCGATCCCACTACTGGGTATTTACCCAAAGGAAAAAAAGACATTTTATCAAAAAGACACTTACACTCGAATGTTTATCACAGCATGATTAACAATCACAAAGATGTGGAATCAACCCAAGTGCCCATCAATTCATGGGTGGATTAATAAAATGTGATATATGTATACCACGGAGTTCTACTCAGCCATAAACAAAATGAATGAATACCAGTTGTAACAACCTGGATGGAACTAGAGACCATTCTCCTAAGTGAAGTATCACAAGAATGGAAAAACAAACACCACATGTACTCACTGTTAAATTGGAACTAACTGATCAGCACTCATGTGCACAGATGGAAGTTAAACTCAATGGAAATCAAGCAGGTGGGAGTGGGGAGAAGGGGAGGGGTAAAATCACACCTAATGGCACAATGCACACAATGTGGGTGATGGGCACACTTATATCTTTTACTCAAACTGTTCAAAATCAATTCATGTAGCCAAAACATTTGTGCCCCCATAATATTCTGAAATAAACGATAAAAAGAAGTTCAAAGCCAACCTGGGGAACATAGCAAGACCCCTTCTCTAAAATAAGGAAAAAAAAGAAAGAAATAGATGAAGTTAATTGTAGTAATACATTTTGTTTAACCCACTATATATCAAATATTATTTCAAGACATAATCAATGTTAAAAATCATTCATGAGGTAAAAAAATAGAAAGGAAAGCTGTAGGCTAAAATCTCTTGTGAACACAGATGCAAGAACTCTTTTTAAAACACACATTAGATGTATATATTGTGGGGGTACATGTGACTATTTTATACATTTGTATCAAATCAGGGTATTAGGAATATCCACTACCTTAAATATTTATCATTTAAAAAAATTAGGAACACTTGAATAATTTTCTTCTATTTTAAAATTATAATCTATTAATGTCAAATATAGTTACCCTACCGATCTATCAAACACCAGGCAAAAATTCTTAACAAATTATTAGCAAATTAAATCCCATAATATATAAACAAATTAAATTCTGTGGCCAAGTGGTATATTTATTCTAGTTAGGCGATGCTAGTTGAACAGTTGAAAATCAACTAAGGTAATCTACCACATCAACAGGCTAAAGAATAAAAGTCACACCATCATATCAATTGACGCATCAAAAGATTTTATGCATTTTGTGTATGACAAAATCCAATACCAATTTATGTTAAAAATTCTTAGCAAACTAGGAATAGAGGGGGATTTTCTCAACTTGATAAAGAACTCCTATGAAAAATCAACAGCTAACATCATGCTTCATGGTGAGAGAGTGGATGCTTTCCCCAGTTTTATATTTAGGTCTATGATCCATTTTGAGTTACTCTTATAACCTATGGCCTTGCTATAATTGCTTAGTTCCATGAGGAACCTATATTATTAAAAAATCCACTAGCCCATGCTGATTTAATTGATTGAATAAATTTATAAGTGGGAGAGAAGGTGCAAATCTCTTAGGCAGAAAAATTCCAAGTAAATTATGTAACTACTCCACCCTAAATGAAAGGGAGCATAATTCCCGATTTCTTAAGCATGGGGTGGGCATAGTAACTTCTTTCCAAAGAGTACAGTATTGAGAGGGAAAAATGACTTCATAGTAACAAAAGGTGACAAACACCATTTCAGCCAGATGATCAAAGTCAACATCAATAGCATAAATTATGTTCATAGAATATATCCTTGATATGATGTGATGAAAATCACATTATTGCACTTTACCTGTGGTCTTCCTTCCCCAAACCCATAACCCTGGTCTACTTAGGAGAAAATAATCAAATAAATTACAATTCTAGGATTTACAATATAACTGACCAGTATTCCTCCAAGCTGTCAAGATCATCAAACACAAGGAAAGTCTGGGAAAATGTCACAGACAAGAGAAGTCTAAGGAGATATGACAGCAAAAGACAAGAAGTAAAAATTAAGAAAATTTGAAAAAGACATGGAATTTAATTAATAATAATGTATCAATATTGATTTGTTTACTGTAACAATATACAATACTAATGTAAGATGTTGATAATAGAGGAAACTGTGTTGGGTATGTGTGTAAGTGTGTGCGTGTGTACATATGTGCATGTTTGTGAATTCTCTATTCTATCTCCTCAATTTTTCTGTAAATCTTCTGAAAAATAGTATATTAATAAAAATATTTGAAACAAAGGATAAATAGTATGTACATAGTAAATGTTTTAAAGAATATGTTTTACAGTGGTTACTTGGGGAATGACTGGTAGCAGAATGGTTTTAATTTTCACTTTACACTATTTTATATTTTTAAAATTATCTTATGAATAAATTTACTTTTGAATAAAACAAAACAAAGAAGAATAAAGTTGGAGAAATCACATTTCCCAATTTCAAAACTTACTATACAGCCACAGTAATACAGACAGTGTGGTACTAGTATAAGGATAGACATATGGACAACTGGAATAGAATTGAAACTCCAGACATAAACCCAAACATGTATGGTAATTGATTCCTGACAAGGGTACCAAGATTGTTCAATGGGAAAAAGAATAGTATCTTCATTAATGATGCTGGGACAACTGTATATTCATATGCAAAAGAAATTTAAGGAATATGCTTCCAACAGAATTTTAAATTATACTTATTTAAAGAGTTTGTTAATAGCTTTTACTTTTTCCCTGGTATTAATCTAAATGATATTTAATTTATAAATAAACATTAAAATGCCAGATTTTGATATTCCTTCATGGTATTTTGCTGTTATATTTTATGAGACATAGTTTCCTTTGTTTTGCATTTACTTTCTCAACAAGACTTCTAAATTTTTTTCCCTTTAAGGCCGTGGGAATTCCAAAGTAGAATCCCATGATAGATGGCCTGGATACTCAGATCACAAATCATCAAGTGGTCACAAAAGCTGTTGTTAGATTGTTGTTAGAGCTGGAGTAGTTGTGAGGAGCACTAACCACACAGCATCAAAGAGCATTTGTTGAAAGATCTAGTAATAGTGAAAATATTGCTTTCTGGCACCTTTCTTTCCTTCTTCTTTTGGCCAGGTAAGTGGAGATGATACCATTAAATTCAGTAGCCTACTAAAATTATCAGCTATTTTCCTTATACAGGCAATGCATAGTACTTATGCCACAACATTAAAACTCTCTCTCTCTCTCGTCTCCATTTCTATTTTTCAATTTAGCAACTACTTATTGAAAATTCACTCATATCAGTCATTCCAAGGGGAGGTTAGGCTTTTCATTGCCTAGATTGTTTCTTGATTTACAGGGAAATTTCTGGGTCTAGATTTCAATAGAACTAGCAACGATCTTTGAAATAGGTTTTGCAGTGAATTGACTAAGACTTGCCTTTGCGGGTGACAATTTCTAGAGTAACAATTATTTTTTAATATTCTACTGTCATCAGTTTTCTAAAGGATTAAGATATAGGATAAAATTCTTTCCCAAGAAACCATTATTATTAAGTGTCCATCCATTCATATACATATGCATGCCCACACCCATCCAAACATCTACCTTTCTCTCAAACACACACTTACTGTGGGCTGTGATTTGTGAATACAAGACAGTCCCTACTCTCAAGAAGCTCTTAGACCTAGCAGGGGAGACAGGGAAACTAGTCATTGTAAATCATATTATAAAACAGTTAAAATAATAGGTCTGCAAGGACGATGTGAAAGCATGGAAGAAAAATATTTCGTCCAGACTGGAGTAGAGAGGGAGATATTCTTGATGAATTAATGCATGAGGTGGAATTTTTAGAATAAGAAGTAGTGAGCTAAAGGAAAAAGGTCAGGGATCCCTTTAATGCCAGCAAAGTGTGGGTAAACCTTTAGGTCTTAAAAGAACAAGGAGTGTCCTTATAGTTCATCAGGTTTTTGAGGTGGAGAGGCTAGATATGAGGCTGGGGAGATGGGCAGTAGACAGATCCCAGAGCTTTATTGCCATCATGAGATGTTGTGAAGGCAGAAGTCACTGAGGGATTTTAAGGAGTGAGCAGGCAAGACTCAGGAACTGTTCCATCGTTATGCTTTTTAACTGCTTTTTTAACCTTAATGGTATCTCTTCTTGCTTGATTCTGTTCTTCTTCTCTTCTATATTCTTCCTCTTTTTGTTCCCGTCCCTTCTCTCTCCTTTCCTCTCCTTCCTAAAGAAACTAGCAATAGACAGCTCAAAAATTTGAGGTTTTTATCTTAGTGATGAACCCCTTACTGAGAATATTTTTTGTTAAGTGACAATTGTGATTTTTTAAATGAGAAAACAGTTGTTCATACATTTGTAAAATTTTATTTCAATTTTTAAAATATTTGAATAAAACTATTTCAATTTTAAATGCAAGTTTAATGCTGGCATCACTACATTCTGAATTTGTAGGCTGTGTATCTCAAAACCCTTATTTTGCATTTAAAAAAATCTACGTTTTAGTCAAAAGCAATGTCCTAAACTATTTAAGTAAAACAGAAATATAGACCTTAGGAAGTGAAAGCCTCATGTAATCCTACTTTTCAGGATTCAACATTGGTAATGTTTGGTGTGAATTCTTGGAGATTTTTAAAATTCAAACACATCCTCAAAGTTTCATATTATTAATTTTACTACGCATTTTCTTGTTTTTCACTAAATTAGAAATCTTTACAGATCTGTATATGTACAGCTTCATAGTATTTCATTGTATAGGTGCACTGTAATGTGATTAATCCTTCACTATTGATTAACATGTGTCAGTAACTTTATGGATATATATGTGTGTATACACAAATAGATATATGTTACTTATACATATAACATTTGCTCTTGTGCTAGTATGTCTAGAAATAGATCTGTACATTTTAAATTCTGGTAAATATTGTCAATTTTTAATTCCTTGAACAGTGTATAAGAGTACCTTTTGAGACTTTGAAAGTACTGATATTTCACTGATTTCTTATTTCTTTTACTTCTCTCTCCGTGTTTCTCTTTTCTTTCCCTGTCCATTATTAAAGAAAAACCCTAAGCTCCTAATGACTGATGAGGCTGAATGACAATAAATATGTTTATTAGCCGTTTGTATGTGTTGTCCTTCCTGTTGTCAGCTACCTGTGCACGCCTTCCTACTTTTTAAAATTAGATCTCCTCCTCGTGGTGTTAAAGTATTGATCTTTCTACCTGCCATAATACTCTGACTACTGCTATTTTTCCTTCTCTATTGAACTATATAAAATGAAGATAGTTTATATTAATAAAGTAATTTTTAACATTTAGAAAATAAAAAAGAAAACAAATAAATCACTCAATTTTCTTAACATTAAAAAAATCTATCAGCTTTTTTTTTTTACTGACTTTTCTTTTGGTCTTTAAAACATTTTTTTCAGTGGGAATATACTGAATGTATATTTTTTGTGTTCCTGAATATGTGTCTTTTAAAACCCTCACATTGTATGATCAAAACCTTTAAATAGGGACTTAATTGTAAGCCCTTGAAATATCACATGCACTGTCATTCATCTCAGTGATTGTGCCCTTTTTTCTTGCCCAGTTTTGCTCTAATTTTTTTCCACTTACTGTCTGCAAGGTTCTCCATCCAGTGCCCATGGCGTGGATGCTGCAATACCTGCTTCATGTCTGTAATGCTCAGGATGCCTGTCTAGCCTGGTCTACCTACACTCAAGTCCACTTTTGACTATAACGGGTCCCTACTGCTCCCACCACTTTATTCTACTTTCTTGCTGCGGCAGCGCAGGGTTGTTTCCAGCCAGAGCCTGGTCTTGGTGTGGAGCGGCACAGGGAGGAGGGATGATGAATGAATGGCTGTCGGTGGTGTGGTTCTGGAGGAGTGCGTGGTGATGGCTGTGCAAGTAGGGAGCCTGTGGTATTCAATTCAGGTGTGGAGCATTAATAATTTGGTTTGGTTGCTTAAAGATAAAGTAGTTATAGAAAATTAAGTAAGAAAAATAATTTAATAGATTAGATTCTAAAATATTGACAGTTGACCACCTTTGGACCTACTGAAAGGACAATTTTATATGATTCAGACAGACAAATACATATAAGCCTGGACATTAATTGATATACATTAAAGACAAGCACCTTTCTATTTTTTCCTAGATACACAATTTCTGAAAATGGGCTTCCTGTATTTTTTATCTTGTGGCCTTCTCTTTTTACTCAAATATATATTATTCACATATTTCCATAGTATTAATTTTTGTTTCTATATACGAGGTTGAAGTTTTGATATCTATTTTGAACGTGCCTTTTAGGGAAGTTGTATGAATTTACACTATCATTATCAATGTATGAGAGTGTCTAGTTTCTCACAGCCTCATCCATAATAAATCATCAATTTCTAAAAAACTTTGACAATTTATTAAGTAAACAAACTGTAACCCAGTGTTATCTTATTCATGTTTCTTTGATTACTAGTGATAGGTTTACTTTTCATGATTATTCACTGTTAGGATTTCTTCTTTTGTCACTAGTCTTTATATGTTTTGCTCATTTTTAAATTGGTGTACTACACTTTTTTTGGTCTATTATTTATTTGGAACACCAATTTTATTGAAAAATGTTAATAATCTGTCTGATGTCTTACAACTATTTTCTGCAGTTTGTTTTTAATTTAATTTTTATAGTGCTTATTAGGTCGGAGCCATGAGGAAAACACGCGAAGCCCAAAGATATAAAGAACTGTTTATTTGAGCATCTGGGTGCAGATGGATGGAAGCCGAGAAAGGTGCCTACCCTGAAATGGGGCCTAGTGAGTTTTCTATAGAGGGTTGGGAGGAGGGAGTGGAGTTGGGGGGAAATTAAACAATAATCTCCATATACAGCAAATCCTTGACGTTTGGGAGGAAGTTGGGCAGTAGCGGATGGCTAGTCCTTGTCTTTGTTTGCAGTCACATCCCACTTTTAGGCTTGCAAACCTTCCCCCTTTTGCCTGATGAGCTGCCTTTTATCTCCCCTCCTCCCTCCCATCCCCTTTCTGGTTTTGCAAACCTTCCCTCCGGGTAAAGACCACATACCTAACACTTATATCTCCATGTAAAGATATCTATATACATATATATGAATTAGTTTTATATATCTCTATATATATAAGCATATATAAAAATATGACACAGTTTAATATTTTGGATACCTTTTCAATTATTTCGTCCATGATTTGTGAATATGGGATATGTTTAGATTGAATTTTCCAACTTAATGTTTGCCTAAATGTTCCTATACTTTCTTTTGGTTTATAATATTTAAATATTCATTTACAACTTCATTAAGTTTGTGTTAAGAGGCAAAGATCTGCATTTTTCCAAGTTTTATCTGTTGTGCAAACATCATTGGTTGAATAATTTACCCTGTCCACACTGATGTAATATTCCAGAGATGTAGTATATTTCTTCAGTGGTCTCCTGATAGGTCACTTTAAGTCACTCTAGTCTTTTCATTTCATTTTTTATACTGAAACTTTTGTGACCATTTGAAAATAGATATATGATCAAGTTACTGCTTAAAATTCTTGATATTTTTCTATTGCCCTTAGGATAAAAAGCAAAGTTCTTATGGATACAAGATTCCATCACTTCTAGCCCATTATTCCAGCCTCATCTCAGTTGTTCAGCCTCTGGCCTCACAGACCTTCCTGTCTCAGGGTCTTTGCACATGGCAATTCCAAAGTCTGGACTACTCTACTTACTCTTTAGAAGTAACTCGCTATAGCAGAGCCTGAGCAGGCTCTGTGATGAGTCCATTTTTCTCACAGTACTCTGTTCTTTTTCTTCATATTAATTATTAGACTTTTATCTGCATTTAAAGCTATTTAATGTCTAGTTTCACCATTAACCCATAAAACTCCTGAAGCCAGGATTACTGTTTTACCTCAAAACTTGACATAGTTCCTGGCGTATAGTAGGTACTTATTACAAATATTAGTTGAATGGACAAATGAATGCATAAAATTTTCAAAACATCTTATAGCTACTAATAAAGATTTTGGGTTTTAATACCATATTTAAAAACAATTTAAATCTGTTTCTTTCAATATTTATTTCTGATAAATTCCTTTGTTCTCATTTTGTTTGTGCTCTTTTAGTTTACACCAGACAAAACCAATGTATGAAGCAAATTACTCTGAGGTGTCTGAATTTGTACTCCTGGGACTTTCTACTTACAGACCAGTGCAGCATTTCCTCCTTGCCATCTCGACACTGTTTTATGTAACAATTGTTCTGGGAAACATTCTCGTTGTGTTTACAGTAACATTTGACCCTCATTTACATTCCCCTATGTACTTCTTTTTAGGAAACCTCTCATTTATTGATTTGTGTTTTTCTACCTTAACAGTTCCTAATATGATTTCAGACCTGTACTCTGGGCACAATACCATATCATTCCAGGGGTGTGTCATCCAGATATGTGCCCTTCATGTCCTGGGTGGATCTGAGATGGTGCTGCTCATAGCCATGGCCTTGGACAGATATGTGGCCATATGCAAGCCCCTCCACTACCTGACCATCATGAGCCCACAAATGTGCATTTTGCTTCTGTCTGGTGCTTGGGTTATTGGTCTTATTCACTCAGTGGCCCAGTTGGCTTTTGTTGTCCATTTGCCTTTTTGTGGTCCTAATGAGATAGATAGCTTTTACTGTGATCTTCCTTGGTTCATGAAACTTGCCTGCACAGATACTTACAGAATGGAATTCCTAGTTACTGCCAACAGTGGGTTCATATCCATGGGCACCTTCATCTTCTTGATTACCTCCTATATCTTCATCCTAGTCACTGTGTGGAAACGCTCTTCAGGTGGTTTGTCCAAGGCCCTCTCAACTCTTTCAGCTCACATTACTGTGGTAGTTTTGTTCTTTGGACCATGCATCTTTGTTTACATGTGGCCATTTCCCACAGTACCAGTGGATAAGTTTCTTGCCATTTTGAACTTTATGATTACACCTATTCTGAATCCTGCCATTTACACTTTGAGGAACAAAGAAATGAAGATGGCAATGAAGAGACTAAGTAGTCAACTCCTGACTCTGAGGAAGATCTCCTAAATAACTCACAAGAACACAAGTGGTGCCTTCTGTAAGCACCACTGTAAACACAAGTGTTTAAAAAGTTATGCTCTGTTAAGAGAATTTATTGTCCTTAATTCAGGAGCTCAAAAACTGTGGATAGTTTATTCCAAGTTAATAACCAATAATGTGATTATATATTTAATTGATTATTTCTGGGCAGTTTTAGGAAGTTTTAAAACTTTGTGATACACTTTTTGTGTGGGACACAATTTGACTAGCACATAGAATACCCTAAATTTTTTTTATGAATTCCAATCCCCAAGCATATTTACAGAGACATTAGTATAAGTGGATATTTTCCTCTTACTTTGGCTTGAAAATACTCTTATCTAATGAGAATAATTGGTTCTTATCACAGTTATTTTTGGGGAAGCAAAGTAGGTTCACATTCTATGTTGATTCATGTTTATTGTTCTTTCTTTTCCTTTATTTTATTACTTGTGTTAATAAATGGACTCAGTTACATAAATATAATTTTTGAAAGCGATTTAATTTATTGTTTAATAGTCATATAAGCAGAAAACAATAAACTTAATAAAGAAATAGTTAAACAATTAGTAGTACTTCGAATGCCACTTTGGGATCTGTTCACCAGCGGGGAAAGTTAGTCTTCTTCCTCTGAACTTAAGTTTAACCATGCCTTTTAAATGTGTAGTGGCAATAAAAAGTCATGAATTTGGAAGAAACATGCAATCAAAAAAAGTAGAACTAAATTGGGATTGAAAAAATGTTAAAGACAGCAAGTTCAGCTGTAATCTTGCTCAACAATGGATGCAATTCAGGTATGAACACCATTCTATGTTCAACCAATTAAGCAACCTATTCTTTCAGACTTCCAGGCCTGGAAAACTGACCAATACATAGAGCAAGAAAATACGTTTTGGAAACTTTATCTGTTCAAATTGAACTTGTATTCTTATATCAAAATGAAATTTGCTTCCCTATAACTTTCACATTATATTTCTCATTTTAAAATCTGTAATTGTGCATAATGAAATATCTTTTATGTTACCCCCTCCTTTCATGTTTAAAAATAAATGAGATCCTATTATATCTTCCAGTTTTAAATTTAAATATTTATCCTGAGGTTAAACATATATTGAATCTTAAATCGTTTTAGACAAAATTCCCCATTTTGAAAATTTCATCATATAATTCTTTTATTATGAGACAACCTGAAATATCAGTTTAATTTTCTAATATCCAGTGAAGTCTTTAGCAACTGCTTCATAGTATTATTAAATTTTTTCAAAAATTGAAAGAATGGTGCATACAGATTAAAAAAGTTGCTTAGTCATGTGGCTTCATGTATCAGATGGCCCAGATTCAAATTAGTTAACTGGAAGCAAATTTACAGAATGTTTTTGAGGGCACTACAGACTATGTTATAATTTGTTGACAGTTTTGAATATATTCTCTGAGAGGGTCCAGGGGATACTTTTGAGGTGGTCACCAACAACTTTAAGAAGTACATTTATGGCTGTCTTCTGTACCTGAGGGTTACAGCCATTGGGAATTCTGCTGTGGAACTTGGTTCTCTAGTGACAAAGGAATAAGATTCTGGAATAGCCAAGGACAGATGGGAGCACTTAACCATCACATTCAAGGTAGTCATAATTGTTTTAACAGGTAGCATAATTGGCTGAATCCTATCTCACCCTCCTCTAAATTCAGCCTGGAAACATGGTGTATCTTGGTATGATATTGGACATGTAGCCACCTAGGGAAGTAGGGTGTTTCTTGTCTTGCATAACCAGATAAAAAGCAGGTGTATAATTTTTTTTATACATTGTTAGATTCAATTTGCTAATATATTGTTGAGAACTTTTTGCATTTATATTCATGAGAGAGATTGCTGTGTAGTTTTCGTTTCTTATATTATCTTTCTCTGGTGTTGGTATGAGGGCAATGTGGGCCTCATGTGAGTTAGGAAGGATTCCCTCTGCTTCTATCTTCTGCAAATGATTGTAAAGAATTGGTATTATTTCTTCCTTAAATGTTTGATACAATTCATCAGTGAACCCATCAGGGCCTGGTGCTTTCTGTTTGGGAAAGCTGTTAATTGTATATTTAATTTACTTGGTAGATATAGGTCTGTTAATATTGTCTATTTCTTTTTGTGTGACTTTTGGCAGATTGTCTTTCAAAGAATTTGTTCATGTCATGTAGGTTATCAAATTTGTGGGCATATATTTTAAATTATATTCCTTTATTATCTTTTAATGTCCAGAGGATATCTACTGATATCTGTTTTATTTCTAATGTTAATAATTTGTGCCTTCTCTTTTTTTTTTCTTTTAGCCTGGCTAGAAACTTACTGATTTTATTAATCTTTTCAAAGAAACAGCTTTTCGCTTTGTTGACTTTCTCTACTGTATTCTGTTTCACTTTAATTGATTTCTGCTCTACTCTTTATTATTTCTTTTCTTCTGCTTATTTTGAATTTAATTTCCTCTTTTTTTCCCCTAGTTTTCTAAGGTAGAATCTCAGATGATTGATTTAAGCTCTTTCTTCTTTTCTAATATATGCATTCAATGCTGTAAGTTTCTTTCTAAGCACTGCTTTTGATGCATCCCACAGATTTCAATAAGTTGTATTCTCTTTTTAATTTAGCTGAAAGTACTTTGTAGTTTTTCTTAGGATTTTTTCTTTGACCCATGTGTTATTTAGAAGTGGGCTTTTTAATCTCCAAGTAGTTTGAGGTTTTTCCAGCTATCTTTTTGTTATTGATTTCTAGTTCAATTCTATTGTGGTATAAAAATATGCTATGAAAATTTCTATTCTTTTAAATTTTTTAAGGTGTGTTTTATGGCCCAGAATGTTGTCTATCTTGGGAAGAGTTCCATGTGAGCTTGAAAAAAATATGTATTCTGCAGTTATTGGATGAACTAGTCTATAGATGTCATTTATATCTGGTTGATTGATGGTGTTGCTGAGTTCAACTATGTCCTTACTGATTTTCTGCCTGCTGAATCAGTTCATTTCTCAGAGAGGAGTTTTGAAGTCTCCAACAGTAATAGTGGATTCATCTATTTCTCTTTGGAGTTTTTGCTTCACGTATTTTGATACTCTGTTGTTAGGTGTATACACGTTAAGGATTGCTATGATTTTTTGAGAATTGACTCATATATCATTATGTAATGCCCCTCTTGATGCCTGATAATTTTTCCTGCTGTGAAATCTGCTTTGTCTGAAATTAGTATAGCTGCCTCTGCTTTCTTTTGATTAGTGTTAGCATATATATTTCTCCATCTCTTTACTTTTAATCTATTTGTGTTTTAGTGTTTAAAGTGTGTTTCTTATAGATGAAATGTAGCTGGGTCTAGTTTTTTGATCCACCCAGACAATCTCTATTTTTGAAATGGTGTATTTAGACCATCATTTAAATTAATTATTGATGTAGCTGAATTAATGTCACACGTTAATGTTTTCTATTCATTACCCTTTTTCTTTGTTTCTATTTTTCATATTCTGCTCTTCTTCTGGCTTATGTGGTCCTAATTGAACATTTTATGGTTCTAGTTTCTCTCCTTTGTTAGAATATCAATTATACTTCTTGTTTTAACTTAAAAATTTTTTTTCTTTGGAGTTTGCAATATACATTTACAACTAATCCAAGTCTACTTTCAAATAACACTATACCACTTCACAGGTAGTACAGGTATATAATAACAAAGTATTCCTAATTCCCTACTTCTATCCCTGGTATCATTGCTGGCATTCATTTCACTTTTACATACCTATAATCCTGTATATAATACATAAACATAATAATAGAATGCATTGCTGTTATTATTATTTTGATCAAACTGTTATCTGTTAGATCAATTAAGAATAAGAAAAATAGAGTTTTTATTTAACCTTTACTTATTCCTTTTCTAATCCTCCTTCTCTCATTATATAGATGCAAATTTCTGACCTATATTATTTTCCTTCTCTCTGGAGAACTTCTTTTAACTTTTTATGCTGGACAGTTCTACTGGCAACAAATCCTCTCAATTTTTGTTTGTCTGAGAAAGTATTTATTACTTCTTCACTTTTGCAGGATAATTTTGCAGGATACAGAATTCTAGGTTGGTGGACAACCTAGAATTTCCCTCAACACTTTAAATATTTCAATTTACCTTCTTCTTGATTGAATGGTTTCTGAGGAGAAATTGGATGTAATCTTATTTTTATAATTGCTGTGCAATTATATGAGTGCAGTGGCATCATCATAGCTCATTGCAACCTCAAACCCCTGGGCTCAAGTGATACTTCTGCCTCAGTTCTGACTAAAGGCATGCACCACCATGCCTGCCTAATTTTTTTACTTTTTTTGTAAAGATGGGGTCTCACTCTTGCTCAGGCTGGTCTTGAACTCCTGACCTCAAGCAGTCCTCCACCTCAGATTCCCAAAGTGCTAGAATTACAGGCATGAACCTAACATGCCTGGCCAGGAATCCTTTTTTATTGAGATTTGTTGCCGGATAATTACTGTGGTCTTTGGTGGTTTTGTATTTCCTTACTTTTTCATATTTTTTGTGTTCTTCCACTGATGTCTACACATCTGATTTAGCAGTCACTTGTTCTAATATTTTGCAATTGCTTTTGAAGGGGAGAATTTTTTCATGATGATATATATATGTTGTTGATTGAGTAGGACACTTGGCTTTGATTTGGGTGCCTCCAATAATGTGGTCTTTGTTTAATTTCTTAGGCAGTACACAAGATCAGTGATGTCTGTGATTTCCCTGGTGTCTTAGGGAATAGTTATTAGTAGAAGCTGTGGTAATGTTTTGCTGGGACCTGAATGCTGAGCCAGTCTTTGGCCTTCAGTGGTGGAAGTAGTGGGCTGAACATTCCTTATTTTAGTCCCCAGAGAAGCTTATGCTGGTAGTGGTGTTAGTGTGTACTGGGGAGGCCAATTCTCGGGCCTTCAGGTGGCTTGCTCAACAGCTAGTAGGTGGAGCAGAATTTCAGGTTTGTGGGTGTGTTCTCAAGCCCATGAGCAGCTGGTGTGATGTGGGAAGTGGCAGTAGTAGTGGTGGATTTACCCACTGGGACCTGAATAATCCACATTCGCATTACTGGTAGCAGCAATGTATTGGGAAGGCTAGTCCCCAGACCCACAGCTGCCTATAACAGAGTGGTGGGTATTGTCTGATGTGTGCTTAAGAGTGCTTGGTCTCCCCTGTCCTTTACCAGCTGGGTGTTGGCTGCAGCCATGTCACCTTGATGCAGCCTGAAGGCAGGGCATGGTTCAGCATTAATCTCTCAAGTTGGCACTGGCTTTGGGTTTGCAGTCAGGAGGGTAGGGCCCACTCCAGACAAGTGGCATGGGCAAGAAACTGTGGATATTCCTGTCAAGACCAATTTCTAGTCTCCCACAGCTATCAGCTTCAGTCTGACCTGCCAGCTATATTTAGGGCTTTCAAAGGAGGAAATCTCCACGTAGCCATCTTCAGTCTCTGCTTCTTTTGTTGGAAGATAGAACGGTTCTTGTTGGCATTTTGTGCCTCAGTGCAAGAAGAATATGCCTAGATTCAGCCAGTATCTACATTGCTGCAGCTCCCTCATATCCACTCATTTCATGGACTCAGGTGGCCACCTCAAATGAGCACATGGTGATATCTGCTTATCAATTCCAATCACCTTCTGAATCCATAAGGGAGTTCTTCTGATGGGCACCAACCCCCCCTACGTTAATGCTCCCTTTGAATATCCATACGGCTGTACAACTTGCAGGTATCCCTTTATTAGGCCAGGTTTCTATTGATCTCCCACCCCACTGTATGGCCAGGCCATTGGTCACTGTCCATTAGTCAGTAAAACCCCAAACACAGGAGCTTTTACCATTGTTTTATTTATTCTAGCACTGCCAGGAAAACAGCATGCATGTCAGCCTACCATGCTGACTTGTTTGTATCTTATTCAATCAGAGTGGCATCCCTTGAAGTAGAATTTTGTCCATTCACCTTAGAAATGCCAGCCACAAACCAATCACCTGTTTGTTGGTCAGTTGAGAACTATTTATAGGGCACTTCCCAAATGATGATAGCATCCAGCAGCTCCTCACACAGTTCCAGAGTCTATCTGTCTTAGGAGAAAAGAGGCTCCTTGTTTGTGAGTATCTCTTGCTTGCATTTGCCTGGTAGCATGATCTTGTATAAACCATTTCCATTTTATTATGGAACTGTAAAAAGGTAGTAAAAAGCTCTGCCCCCTTCAACTCCTTATGCAAAAGAGAAGGTAAAGCCCTCTGGCACCTGTGAAGAACTGCCGCACAGATCATTCATTAAGGAAATTCCTTGCTGACCTCCCATAAACAAGGACATGGAAATTGTAACTATGTACAGCAACAAAAACTAAAGCCTGTTTGATTCCACACTCATAATGAATAACAAGTTTATTTTTACAGGTAACAGAACTGGAGATACACAGAATCAGACATTCTTCCACCTACCCAGGGACATCTGCATAACTGATGCTTCCTTCACTCCTTTTTTCTATTTTAACACTCCCCTGATTATATATAAAATGCAGATTTCCTGTATCTCACAGAATGTAAACATTTTGCCTTGCTACTAGCCCCAGCCCCTTGCATTTTCCTTTCTCTCTATGCCTTTAAATGCTGAAGTCTCCAAATTCCCCTTTGTAAAAACAGCCATAGGACTCCCTGTGGTTTGTGTTTTTTCCAGGTGTGTCCTCAATTTGGCTTCATAAACCTCCATTGCTTGAGATGTTTTGGCTCAGTAACTTGCATGGGTTGACAGAACTCTTGTGGGCACTGCCATTCCATTAGAGCTTTTCTCTGACATCCTAGTCATCATGGGATTTTATGTTTTATGATCATTTTATGTTCTTCAGTCGTAGGAATAATTTCAATTAATGTCACACAGGAAGCTAGTAAATGCCTCCAAATGGAAATTCTCTAGTCCAAAGTTCCCTTAGGTTTCTAGAGTGGCTCACAGAACTCAGGGAAATACTGTACTTACATTTACCCATTTATTATAAAGCATATTACAAAGGATACAGATGAACAGTACCATGGAAGAGACGTATAGGGCAAGGGAGGTGGGAAGGGGTGCAGAACTTCCATGCTCTCTCTGGGCACACCCTCCAGTGTTCAGCTATCTGGAAGCTCTCTGAACCTAGTCCTTTTGAGTTTTTATGGATGCTTCATTACATAGACATGATTGATTAAATCATCAGACATTGGTGATCGACTTGACCATCAACTCCTCCCCCATTCCCCCAATATTGACTTTCAGCCCCAACCCTCAATCTTGTCTAGTTCCTTCTGGTGACCAGCTCTCACCCTAAAACTATCTACCCAACTCCAGGCCACCAGTCATCTCATTAGCACACAAAAGACACTTTTATAAATATGAAGATTCTAAGGGTTTCAAGAACTATTTATCAGGAAACTGCAGGAAGACCAAATAAATACATATTTCACAATCTCACACTAGCATATGCAAATAGGCTTCCTGAATTCCTGGGTTCTTTGCAATCTCAGGAGGATTCTTCTGGCTGGTTCTGTCCATCAAATTTCTGTTTGCTCTGATGTTTCGCTTGTAGCTATCAATATCATGAAGCTTCCAGCACCCACTTACTTGCTGTCCACCGAGGTAACCATAGGTTTTTGTCAGTGTTCTTGAGCATAACACTCTCCATGCTGTGTTACAAATGAAGTCAGCCTCCTTTGACAGAGATGCAGAACTTTATCTCTTTAAAGCCTGTTGTTCTCCCTGATCAGAATCTCTGTAACACTGCATAGGAGTTGGAAGACAGGATCTTAATTATAATTCTCCCCATCTTCATCAATATATTCCACATTCCTTTTCTTCTTTAGCTATGTAATTCTGAATTCTTTCAGCTATCCCTCATATAGTATGATTATAAGTTTCCTACTCTCTTTTTATGAACATCAGATTCTGTGCACTGAGGATGATACCCTAAATATCAACTGAGCAGCACAGAGTCATAAAACATGGGAAAGAGTAGAAGCAAAAGGTAGTAGAAGGAAACTTTGTAAAGGTTTCCTTTTATTATCTGAATAGTCTTAGTATTCATGATTTAGAAAGTAATTACGCAATCCATAGTCTCCACTAGTCATGTGGAACTGGGTAGAAGGTATGTAGATATTTTCCTTTGACAAATATTTTGCTTCAGTGCTACATTGTTGTTTTAAGGTTAACTTAATATAATTAGCAAAATATCCTGTAATTGTCTCATGGAGGCATCCCAATACTGTTGACTCTTAAACAACATGGGGTTTAGGGGTGCCAACCTCCTGTGCAGTCGAAAATCCACATATAACTTTGGGCTCCCCCAAAAGTTAACAATAAAAATTTAACTGTTGACTGGAAGCTTTACTGATAACATAAACCATTGACTGACATATATTTTGTGTGTTACATTTATTGTATACTGTACTCTTACAATAAAGTAAGGTAGAGAAAAGAATATGCTATTAAGAACATCCTAAGGAAGAGAAAATAGATTTACTACTCATTAAGTGAATGTGGATTATCATAAAGGTCTTTATCCTCATTGTCTTCACACTGAGTAGGCTGAGGAGGAGGAAGAGTCTTGATGTCTCAAGGGTGACAGAGGCAGAAGAAAATATGCACATAAGTGGACCTGTACAGTTCAAACTTGTGTTGTTCAGGGGTCAATTGTACTTTTATACTTGTATTTCTTAACTTGAAGGTACACATTTCTCATTTGTACAGTAAGATAAAATATTAAAAATTTATATATATGTTTATAAATAAATATACAGACATAATCTTTCTTAAAATATAATTCACATACCATAAAGTGCCCCATTTACCATAATAAATTCTACAATGATATTGTTCATCCCTAAAAATTACTTAAAATGTCATTCTGATCCACTACATTTGTGTGGTGATTCTCATAGGATAAAGTGATCAGAAATAAGGAAGTATTATTTAGGAAGCCTTAAACATATCTAAATCAGATGATGGGAGATGAACCACTTCAATAAAGTTTCTTGGAAGTCCAATGGTCACACCATTCTACTGAACTCTGATAGATAATAAATGGCTAAACCTGGACATCAAGTGATTGGGTGACCTAAGCTACCCATTATGACCTGGATACTAGCTCACTCTTCAAGCCATGAAATGAGATGCAAAAACAGCATTCTATAATCAAATGGAAATGATATGTAAGATATCAAACTTAGCAGGTCCAGGAGCATAAAAGAGTTACATAGCTTATGGCTCAACACCTTCAACAATGACTCCTACTGGATTGCTTTTTCTCCCTCAGTGCACACTTATGGTTACATAGGGATTTCCTTATAACCAGTGGACTGGAAAAAAAAAAAAACCTTTGGTTTGAATATACAGATGACTTTACATGATATGTTGACAGTAACTAGAAGTGAAGATCTGCAGCTTTATAGCTCCAGTTAAGTGAAGTATTTACGTTCAAATGTTAGTATGGTTAGTAGTATAGTTGTGGTCCTGTATCACAATGGTAAAGAGAAATTCTAAGTCTGGGAAGAAATTGAAGGATTACATTTGATTTCTCGCTTTGTTTGGCTAGAAGCAAGCAGGGATACATACTGAGTCATGTAGAGTTGGTAATAGTCTGTTTAGGTGGTCAGGGCTTAGAACAAATAGAATGAGAAGGTTGGTGACAAAGAAACCTGAGGAGGAATTATGGTGATAGACCTCTCTGAATGGGACAGACAGTCAAAATATGGGTGTCTCATTTGAATGCTCACCAGAGGTCATTCACCACTGAGGAAGCTTTTTTAATAAGGTAGGTAAATGACAAGTCCTTTGTATGTTAACCTCTTTTTTCCAGCCACTCCTGTGCCTGCTCAGTGGGTCATTATAAAAAATGACCAGAGACTGAGGTTATATGTTGCAAAACCACATGGGATTCCTCACAAGCTTTATCTGACTGTCAGTACTGATAAAGCCAGTTAACACTGAGCCACTAATATGGCACAGTATTCTGTGGGGATCCATCAGCAACTTGGTGGCAGGTTGATAATATTAGAATCTTTACATCACGGAGTAAGTAGAATTCTCATTGGAATGAACACGTATCCTGCATATGCATGTTCTTTCCTTGCCATAATGCTTCAGCTTCCACCACCATCCATGGGCTTATGTAGTGCCGTATTCACATCATGGTATTTACAAAATTTCTATAATCAAAAATTTATTTCAGCAACACTAATGAGGCAATGGGCTCGTGACCATGGGATTCACAGGTCTGAACATATACATGATCACCCATAAACAGCTGGCTTAATAGAATGGTAGAATGGCATACCGAAGACTCTTTTATGGCTGTTATGGGAGACAATATCTTCGTTCCTTGGATTTGCAAATGAAGATGCAAAAACAGGAGAAGCTCCTTTTACTATTTTACTCAATTTCCCACTCATCAAATTTTTACTTCCCATCACCACGACTTTAAGCTCTGCTGGGTTGGAAGTATTTTT
>JAKFHU010000516.1:600000-828553 GCA_023783475.1 Daubentonia madagascariensis
GGAAAGATGACTCAGAGGGTAGAACCGGGAGTCTAGAGGGTGAAGCTGAGAGCCCAGAAGGTAAAGTTGCGAGCCAACAGAGGATTATTTCCAGTCCTTGAAACCTAATGGAGTTTGGCTGGACTTAAAAACTGCTTTGGATCAGTGATTTCTTTTTACCTTCCAATCCCCCCTTTTTTGAAGTATAATGTCTATAACTGTTATCCTATGCCTGTCCCACCATTGTATGTTAAGAGCAGATGACTTGTTTTTTTAGTTTCACACATCCACAGATGGAGAAGAATTGTGCCCCAGGAGTTGTAGTTAAGATGCTGTGATGGAATGAGACCTTTGGGGACCTTGGAATGGGGTGAATATATTTTGCATGTGGAATGGGTGGGAATCATGGAGGCCACCAAAGGGCAGACTGTGGTGAGCAGAATTTTGGCCCTCGGGATCTCCACCCAGTGCTGTTACTCCTGTGGTTATAGTATGTTACATGGCAAAGGGGATTTTGCAGATGTAATTAAGGCTACTAATCAGCTGACCTTAAAATAGAGAGATTATTTTAGATTATCCAGCAGACCCAGTGTAATCACATGAGCCCTTAAAAGCAGAAGAGATGCAGCAGAAGAGGAAGTCAGAGAGATCTGAAGCATGGGAAGGACCTGCAGATAGAGGGGGGAACGTGATGAGGAATGCAAGGCAGCCATAAGGAACTGACAGAGTCTCCTAGTGGACAACCAGCAAGGAGACAGGGACCTTAGCCCTGTCGTCACAAGGAACTGAAATCTGCCAACAACTTGAATGTACACGGAAGCAGATCCATTCTCAGAGCTTCCAGAGAGGATTATAGCCCTGCTGACCCCTTGATTTTGTTTTTGAGAAACTCTAAGCTGAGGACTTAATTGAGCCATGCTGTATTCAGACTTTTGACCTATAGAACTGTAAGATAATAACTTTGTATTGTTTTAAGCTACTAAGATTATAGTAATTTGTTACAGCAGCAATAGGAAACAAATACAAAGTCCTTATTCAATTTCCAACATTATGGGATCCACCAGGAATTTTCCTGGGGTTGGGGTAGGATGGGGTTGGGGAAAGGCCAAAAGATAAAAGGCCCTTTCTGACTTCTCTGAGCATTCGTGGTTTTTATGAAAGACTGTCTTTTGGAAAATAAAAAAATGTCATAGAGGTACAACGGGTGCTTCTAGCGGATCTCTAGAGAAGATTCTGTTCTTGTCTACATCAGTTCTGCAGGGCCATTATTTACTCCCCTGTTCATGAGCCTGGTCATAAAGTGGCCTTTCTTAGCACAGCTGCAGATAGATGCTGTAACAATGAGGTTAGGAACAGGAGCATCAGACAGCCTTGAGTAGGGATGGTGGTGGGGGCAGAGATGGGGATGGGGTAGAGGAGTCACTGGAGACCTCTAAGTCCTCTAGAGGAGCACCCTGAGGGCTGAGTACTGGCAGCTGGGTCCCGGATATCTACCACAGAGAACAAAAAGAGAAGGAGCAAGAGATCTTGGGTGAGAAGGCCTGGGCTAGAGTCCTGGGTACCACTTCCAGGCCGCCGTGGGTCTGAAAATCAGCCCCCTAACTTCTCCTTGGCTTTCTATCAGAAAGCGTGGCTAAGGAGAAGACCCACTTTGAGGAACTGTAGCCCCAATTAAATAACATGACACACGTGGAAGCATTTTATCAGCTGTACAGCATCACGCAAGTCATAGTTGAGATTTGTTACACCTGATGCCAAATTCAAGCAACAGACATTGATTGAGCTCTTCATGCAAAAATGTCTTGGAGAATACAAAGGAGACCCTTCCTTGGCTCCTGCTGAATGGCGAGTGTGGCTGCTGACACAACCATGGCTTGAGTATCCCAGAGGATTTCTACCTCCTTCTCAGCTCTAGCGCAGAAGGGTCAGGAGGTAACATGCTGCCTTTCTACCCCTTTCTACTTCCATCAAGGTGGTTTTCTTGGGAGGTGGGGCGGGGGAGGCAGAGGTAGAACTATATTGAGGGATTTGTGGTATTGTAATTTCTGAATGATTTTCAAGATAAAAAAACATTTCTCCAGGAACATGCTGTGAGGTTTGTGCATGTGTGTGTGTGTGTGTGTGTGTGTACACACATATGTTCACATGCACCTATATGTGGTGGTGGAAATGGGAAGAGGCCCCAATAGTATATAGGGAAACGTTAAAATTAAAATTAATTGAAGTGAGATTGGGACTAAAAAGAGAGAGAGCTCCATTCTGTTCAAGGTCAGGTTCCTTCTGACTATGGAATCTCAAGTGCCTGTGGACTGTAGGTAAGATCGAACAGATATGTTCAGATCTTAGCTGTGTTCTGTCCTGTTCTGGTCTCCATTTCCAGAAGGTCTACAATGGTTAGGTTCACAGGGCTTGGCATTTATAACAGCAGGAATAGCACATGTCTGTTTTCTGCAGGTAAGCAGGAGTGTTTTCTAAAGCTGTGATGCCTGAAAATGATTATGGGAGTCCCTGAGATCAGGGAAATTTCCAGAAATCTGGCAGCTTCCAAGAAGCAAATATAAATAAAAGAAAAACTAAAAGCATTTGGCAAAACATTCCATCCCTAGGACTTCTTGATAAGGGAATTTATTATCTCACAAAATAAGAAGTCCTAAGGAAGAGTGGTCCGTAGCAGATTTAATTAAATGGCTTGACAACCCATCTAGAACCCAAGTTCCTTCCATCTTGTTGATCTGCCCTCTTAGAAGGTTGTTTGTTATTCCTCACACCTGTCCCCTCCTGATCACGAGGCGGCTGTAGCAGTTCCAACTGTTTTATTCTTAACAATGACATCTAAAGGTGGGAAAAGCTATTTTCTCTCATGTGTCTATTTTTTTATTGCAGTGAAAATCACATAACATAAAATTAACCATTGTAAAGTGAACAGTTCGGTGGCATTTAGTTCATTCACAATGCAACCACCACCTTATGACCCCAAAAGAACCCCCATACATTAGCAGTCACTCCTCATTCCCCCCCAGTCCCTGGCAACCACTGACCTACTTTCTGTCCCTATAGAAATGCCTTTTCTGAACATTTCATATAAATGGAATCATACAATTTGCAACCTTTTGTGTTTGGCTTCTTTCATTTAGCATAATATTTCAAGGTCTATCCACATTGTAGCATGTATCAGGACTTCATTCCTTTTCATGGTCAAATAATATTCCATTGTGTGTATATACCACAACTTGCTTATCTAATCTTTCATTTATGGACATTTGAGTTTTTTCTACTTTTTGTCTATTATAAATAGTGCTGATATGAACATTTGTGTACAAGTTTTTGTGTGGACAAAAGTTTCTATTTTTTCTTGGGTATATACCTGGAAGTGGAATTGCTGAATCATATGGCCACTCTATGTTTAGTTTTTTGAGGAACTGCCAAACTGTTTTCCATAGGAGCTGCACCATTTTACACGCCCACCAACAGTGCACAGGGTTGCAATTTCTCCATATCCTCACCAACACTAGTTGTTTCCCATGTTTTTGGAAAATCCTAGTGGGTGTGAAGTGGCACCTCATTGTGGTTTTGACTTGCATTTCCCTAATGACTAGTGATGTTGAGCGTCTTCTTATGTGCTTGTTGCCATTTTATGTGTTTATTTTTAAGCTTCCTTCTAGAACTCACAAGATGGTCACATTTTATTTTCCTGGGCCAAGGAGAAATTCTTCCCCCTCCCATACATGTTATTTGTGGAGCTTTCATATTTGGTGCTCTTGGTATGGTTGCAGGTACAAAGTAAATGCCAAGTGAATGCATAGACACAAAAAAAGCCACTGCCCATGCTTCTGTCCTGTGTTCCTTGCTAATGGAGACCCAGTTTGATCTGCGTGATGGGTAACCATGTGACTCAGGGGAGCCTAACCTGTTCATACACTGTTGGTGAGTATATTGACACTCCAGTGATAGATTTGGGGAGGAAAAGTGATGTCAGTGGCAGGGCCAGTTTAGCTTAACATTAAAAAAATTAAAAAGTACTGTTTATGCCTGTAGACCTAATAATTGCACTTTGAAGCATATGTCATAAAGCAAATATCCAAAATAATAGAAACAGTTGTGTGGAAAACACAGCCTGAGAAGCTAAATTTTTGTTATCCCATTCCTCTTGCCAATGATTGGTTTATCGTGGACATGTGACCAGTTCTGGCCAATGGGCTGTCAAGAGAGGTCTGCTAGGGAGACTTCTGGGAAAGGTTTCCTCATGCTTCCAAAATAGACACCTTTGGACGTTACTGTGTGGGGATGTGGTGGTTGGAACTGCTTCGGTCACCTTGTGACTAGGAAGAGACAAGCCTGAGGACAAACCTAACATGCTAAGGATGACGAGCAAAAGATGGAAAGAATGTGGATCCTAGATGGAGTCGTTGAGCCATTAATTAGCCTTCCCTGAAACCATACTACCTTTGAACATCTTATGAGAGACAGTGTCTCCCTACATTTAAGCCAGTTTGACTCACTTGCAGTCAAAAGCTTTCTGAGACACACAGCAGGAACTGGATGGCTTGTCTCTTTCTATTGATAGTTTTCATCCAGAAACTTAAAGCTTAGCTTACAATAGCTGCCTTCCTGATTTCCACCTAGGTTTTCACTTGTTCAAATAAGTGTCAAGATGTGGTGGCCTTATAATGTGTCAACTTGACTAAGCTGGCACTACATTTCCCTGAGTTCCCTTCCCTATATATTACTATAATAGTGAAGGTTGGCCATGGGAGAAATTTGCAGGAGATTTGGAAGGTAGAAGTAGCCAGTTTGCTCTCAGGAGGTCAGTGTAGGTCAAGCCCTGTTACAGCTTGTGTACATTTTCACGGATCTGCTGGTGCATCTTGTTGGTGGACTAGCAGCCAGGCTTGCAGTTGCAGTTCTTACAGGATCTCTTCCTATAGCTTTTCCAAATCCCAGGCCAGGTGTGAGCATGGTTTTATGGCAAGAGTGCCAATATCTCCTGCAGGTCACCCAAGGCAGCAAAGTTAGAGGTGGGGAAAGGCAAACACAAATTCCAGCTTGTTCCTCACAGGTTCCAGTTACCCCTGTTCTTGCCTGCTTCATGTCTACCCAACTTCAGGCTCAGCACCAGACATGGAAGAAACAACAAAACTGAGGCTGTTTTACCAGTTCCCATAATTGTGTAAGGTCAAATCCCTACAATAAATTCCTATTCTGCATCATTCCTAGTGGTTCTGTTTCTCTGATGGAACCCTGACTAATAAAAGAGTTTTCCTGAAACTAGGGCTTATCTTTAGATTTTACATCCAATTTATAGCAGGGAAAGAAGTTTAAATGAATAGAGGTAAGCTCTCTAATATGGACTCACTCTTTCTGTCTTAAAAAAAGACATGAAATTGTGCTTGCATCATTCCATAGGGACATATCCCTAGACTGGATGTGGGTAGTGGGCTGACAGCTTCTAACTCTGTTCTTGGTGTTTTAGAATCCATCACTTATCTCGATATTTATAAGTACTCAGATGACTTGCTGAATCTATCCATTTTCATGTGAATTTTGGGCTTTATTATCCCAAGAAAGGTTATACTCCTTAATCTCCAACTTTACTGTATTTAATTATCTATCTCTACCAAAATGCTACATGACAAACCACTGCAAAACTCAGTGGCTTAAAATATTAAGTACAGATTTATCTAATGTATCTGTGGGTTTGGTGATTTAAGCTGGGCTCAGGGAGCAGTACATCTGGTCTTACCTAGGATCATTCACATATCTGGCAACTGGCTGACTATTAGCTGGTCCAAGATATGGCCTTGGATAAAATGAGTGGGGTGACTTGGTTCTGCTCCACAAACCTCTCATCTTCCAGCAGGCCATCCTGACTGAGCATGTTCTCATGGTGATGGCAGAGTACAAGAGTGAGCCAGTCCAATCATGGAAGCTCCTTTCAAGCCTCTGCTTGTGTTATGTTCCCCTACATCCTGTTATCCTAAAGCAAGCCACATGGCTGAGCCCAGAGGCACAGGAGAAGGCCACTGCAAAGTTACATGGCAGAGGGGGTATAGATACAGGGAAAGGTAAAGAATTGGGACACATTTTGCAACCTATCACACTTACCAGCACTCTCTTCACAGAGGTGATAAGTAACCATCTTGCTGCTATTTCCAGGACTATTTCATTTTCAATGTCTATAGATTTCTTATGGCTTTTAATTGCCATGTTAATCCATGTTAATGTGTGACACAAATTGTTCATTGTCAACCCATTGTGTCCAAGTCTTGAGCTCAGCACCCCCTCTCATTAGGATAAGTAATTGCCTTATAAAGCTGCAGCTTTGTGCAATGAGCTTGCCTTCTCCCTTTCTTCTCAGATATCTTAAACAAGTAAGGGGGAGAAAAACAAAAACTCCAGGGGCGAAGAGTTGCTGAAAAGTGACAAATAGACAAATGCATACTATTAGGCTTAGAATAAACTGAGTCATGGCTGAGATCGCCTGAGTTACCCACCAGAAATGGTGAGAAGCAGATCAACTCTAAGTCAGTTGCATATATTATTGTTTATTTTTAATTGTACTGGTGTTATAGACAGTAATTTTAAAGCATATTTGTAGGATTAAAAAAAAGCACGTGTTTAGGTTCTTAAAATTCTTGGTTGTTTTTCTATTTGAGGGCAGTATGTTCCTTAGCAATTTTTCTAAGAGATGCTCATTTATCCACAAAAGGTGCCTACTATGTATTTGTCTTAGGGTTCCACAGAAGCCAGCCCTGAGACAAGGATTCAAGAACAAGTGGTTTATTTGGAAGTAAAGGAAATACCAGTAAGGAATGAGACAAGGATGGGAAGGCAGCCAATAAGGAGTACATAATCGAGCCAGTTAGCTCTGTGGGCAACTGGAGAGCATAATTCTGTTGTGAAACTCTGGGAAACGGTGTAGACTGTGTGTTTCATAGTTACTCCATCTAAGGTGTGAGGAAGCGGGAGTACTTATACACCAATAAACTCCCAGCAGTCACTGGTTGAAGGCAGTTCCTCTGGGGGCATTAATTCCCTGGTACTTCTGGTCTGACAAATGGGCAGGCAAAGTGGGCTTCAGCAGCCAGAGAAATCCTTCAGGCAAATGCAAGTGCTGGTTGTGGGATGTCAGGTCAGCACCTGAAGTGGTAAGGGTGAGGACGTAAGGGCAGACCACCAACACAGCCTGCTGATTCCCTTGGATATGCTGTGATACCTGAACTATAGATATTAAAACAGTTCTTCTGCCTACAGAAATTTCACCTTCTCTATTTGAGTGAAGCACCAAAGTAACTTTTCATTGGGGAATAAAATGCAATAAAATCCATACATTTTCAGCTTTATTAAGATATAATTGATGTGAGATAAACTGCACATATGTAAAGTGTACAATTTGATGAATTTTGACATATGCATACACATCAGTGAATCTTGTCTGAAGCAATTATTGCTGTGGTGTTCTCAGGGTGACTTTTCTATTTTCCTCATTCTTCCTACATTTGTTAATTGGAATTCTTCTATAAGGAATGTTTGTCTTCTTCTCCATTTGTTTATTCAATCATTTATTTATATCAGTATGGATTCATAAATACTTATTTTAATCTTTGGTTATAATCTAATACTATAGTTATTTAGTTTGTTGCTCAAATTGTTTCACCTTTGGCAATTGGAAGCTCTTTCAGGTTGGCTCCTGTGTCCTTTTGACATGCCCCCAACCTTTCTTTTGAGCATCTCTGTTTTTTAAATATAATATCTGCTGCATTCATGAGGAGTTATGAATACCTCTATTGGTTAGCATTAGGCTTGGCTGCATGTAACAACAAATTCTATGTAACAGTGTTTTAAACAAGATCGAATTTTATTGAGTTTTATTTTACTCTCTTGATATACCATGTTCATGGATCAGAAAACTCAATATTGTTAGATTGTCAGTTCTTCCCAAATTATCTATAGATTCAAAGAAATCTGAGTCAAAAATCCCAGAACTTTTTTTTGTAGAAACTGACAGGCTGGCTCTAAAATTTATATGGAAAATTAAAGAAACTAAAATAGCCAAAACAACTTTGAGAAAAACTAAGTCAAAAGACTCTCACTGTCTTTTTACAAAACTTAGCTGTAAAGCTATAGTAAACAAGACAGTATGGCATTGGCACAAGAATAGACACATAGTGGGACAAAATAGAGAGTTCATAAATAGTTTACTGCATATATGGTTAATTAATTTTTGACAAAGCTTCCAAGGTAATTCAATGTGAAAAGGATAGCCTTTCAACAAGTGGTGCTGGAACAACTAGATAACCATATGCCAAAAAAACAAAAAAAAAACAAAAACCAGTGAACTATGAACTTCAGCCCTTCCCTTGTACCATATGTAAAAATTAATTTGAAATGTATCATAAACCAAAATGTAAGCATTAAAACAATAAAAATTCTAGAAAAACATAAGAGAAAATCTTTGGGGTCTTGAGAGTAGGCAAAGTATTCTTACAAAGGATACAAAAAGCACAAACCATAAAATAAAAATTTGATAAATTAGACTTCATAAAAATTAAAACTTACGCTCTTTTAAAAATAATGTTAAGAAAATGGAAGGACCAGTTGCACTCTGGGAGAAAATATTTACAAAGCACATTTTTCATGAAGTATTTATATTTTAAATACAATTCATTAATAAGAAGATAATTAAAAATATGGGCAAAAGATTTGAATACACATTTCACAAGAGAAGAAATATAGATGGCATATAAACGTGAAAAGATGCTCAACATTATTAGTCATTCGAGAAATGTAAATTAAAACCACAAGGAGATGCCACTACACACCTACTAGAATGGGTAAAATGAAAAATTCTGACATTATCAAGTTCTGGCAAGGATGTGGAAAATTGGAACTGTTATACATTGTTGGTGGGTAAAACTGGTTTGGCAGATTCTTATAAGATTAAACATAACTTATCATACCACCAATCAATCCCACTCAAGAGAAATGAACAATATCCACACAAGGACTTGTACACAAATAGCTATTGCAGCTGGAAACAACCTAAATATCCATCAACTGGTAAATGGATAAATTGAGGTGACTGAGCCACAAAAAGGCACAAACTACTGGTACATGCAATGACATGGATGAATCTCAAAAGTATTATGCTAAGTTAAAAAAGCCAGACACAAAAGGCTGCAGACTGTATGATTGCAATTATGTGACATTCTGGACAAGGTCAATTATTTAGACAGAAATCAAATCAGTGATGGGGGAAGGGATTGAATGCAAGGGAACATGAGGGAATTTTTTTGGGTGGGATGGAATATCTTGAATATGGTGGTGGTTATGTGACTGTATAAATTTGTTAGAACTCATCAAACCATACCCCTAAAAAGGGTAGAATTTTACTGTTTATACATTATACAATAAACCTGGTTTGAAAGAACAGAATTTAACTTCTCTCTCAGGTAAAAGAAATCTAGAGGTAATAGGCCAGAGCTAGTATGGTGGCTTCATGTTGTCACAGGAAGCCTGGTAAGTATCATTTTGTTTTATAATCCTTAGGATATGGCTTCCTTTCTCTAAATTACTTCATGGTCCAAAATAGTTAGCTTGGATCTCCAGTCATCACATCCATATTCAGGCAGTAGGAAGGAGAAGGAGGTAATTAAGGGAATTATCACTCCTTTAAAGAGACTTCCTGTAAGCCATATATATATCCTTTTACATTTAATTGGCCAATACTTAGTCACGTGACTACATCTAATTGCAAGAGAGACTGGGGAAATGTAATCTTTAAGCTAGACTATGGTTATATTGAATAAAATTGGGTTTCTATTATCAAAAAGAAAAGTATGATGGGAGTTGTGATAGGTAAAAAGAGTGGCTATCACAAACTCAAAAAAATTGTGAATCTGCCATATAATGCCAATCCCCAAGCAAGCAGTTGTGCTTGGTTTACTCTTCAGTTCCCAAGGAAATATGTTTCTCTTTCATTTAGAAAACCAGCACCTCTTTGATGTGCATAAGCCCCGTTTGAAGGGGGTTACATAAATAAAACATGTTTTAAGACTGAGGCATCAAACAGTGAACTGCTGGAACTTCAACTTTCACACATGTGTATTTATTCACCAACTCACAGAACACACTCTTTCCTATATCCAGAAAAGAATTAACCAGTTCTTCTATATTAACTTCAATCTTAACATTATTTTAATGATCAATAAGTGATCATCATCCATGACTAATATCATCAGTAAGTTAGAGTTTACCTATTGAATATTAAAAATTTAACTGAGTAAGAGACAGTAGTCAACAGGAAAAGTACCAATGCTTTAAAAAAAACACCTATATAGTTTACCAGGTACCTTCACACCCATTCTCTCATATATCTTCCTCATAGTCTATCATTTTTCAGAGCCAAGAACCTATAGACAGGTGAACAAATTTTGACCAGAAAGATACTGAGACAGAAAATATTTTTTCCCTGCAAATGATGTCATACGATCAGAAAAGTGTAATCTCACACTGCTGTTGAAGGAAATACCTAGTTTTCTGGAAGAAAATCCTTTACAGCTTTCCATGTTGCAAACTGTTCCCTCAGAGAATTGTTTCATTTCTCATTTGCAAAAAAGACCTGGTCTTTTGACCTTGGGTTTCTGCTGTCTGGGGAATAATTTGCTGGATACTTCCCTGAGAGATAGAGACTGGCATGAGTATGCATGATCTAATGCAGTTGTTGCCTTTTAACCAGATAGTCATTCTATAACTGACAAAAATTTAAAATAGCTCCCTATTTTAGCCCAGAGAAGGAAGAGTAAACTCTTCCATTTGTTAAGAGGGAGAGAAGGGAAGTGGTGGTGGCACAAATAACTGATGGATACAATTGAAGTACAGTTCTTAGAACAGGCAGATTCTAAGGGGATAGTCAAAACAGTATGTGTTGTATCAGTCAGCTATCACCGTAGTAATACTGCATAACAAAGCATTCTAAAACTCAGTGGCTTAAATCATTTGTTCTTGCTCACATACCTTTGGGTTGGCTGGCATTTGGCTGAACTTGGCTGCAAGCTGCAGGTTGCATTCAGATTGGCTTCCTGTGTCTTTCTTTCTTCTTAGACCAGCAGGCTAGCTGGACATGTTCTCATGGCAATGGCAAAAGCATAAAAGGGGTGAGTGGAAACACCAGCTGCTTTAAGGTCTAAGCTCAGAACTAGCATGCTCACTTTTGTCCACATTCCACTTGGGAAAAGAAACGTGACCAAGAAACATTATCAATGGATCAGGGAAATATACTTGACCTCTAGATGGAAGAACTGCAATGTCAAAGGGCAAAGACATGGATAGAGGGAGGTGTGGATAATTGGAAACAATAATGCAATACCTACCGAGAAGAAGCAACAGCCATCTTTACTTCCACACCTTTAGCTAATCCATTTCATTCCTGCCCAAGACTGTAGGTACCCTTTAAAAGTGAACTGCCTGAGAGTAATTTCACTGGGAATATTGGAGCAAGGACATCCAAAAATCCTCTCCTCCATAAAAGCAATAAGAACAGTTGCAAATATGATCAAAATCAACATTTTCAGAACTCTGGAAATTAATCCAAAGCTTACAGCAATCTGGGGAGCATTTATTTAAAAAAATGGCTGAATCTCAGCTTAGCATGGTGGTTCTTGCCTGTACTCCTAGCACTTTGGGAGGCTGAAGCAGGAGGATCACTTGAGGTCAGGAGTTAGAGAACAGCTTGAGCAATATAGCAAGACCTCGTCTCTATAAAAAATGAAAAAATTAGCCAGGCATGGTGGTGCATGCCTGTATTCCCAGCTATTTGAGAAGCTGAGGCAAGAGGATTGCTTGAGCCCAGGAGTCTTGAGGTTGCAGTGAGCTATGATGATGCCACTGCACTCTAGCCTGGGCAACAGAGCCAGACCCTGTCTCAAAAAAAAAAAAAAAAAATCCAAAAAAACCAAAAAGGCTGAATCTCAGTAAGAACAGTGAGCTTTTTGGCCTTTTAACTTACCCAATTCCCATCTTCTTCTCCCCAAATCTGTGATAGCCTTGATAACCAGCAGCCTAGCAGTCACTGGATGGGTCAGAACAGAGTTGGAGCTCTTTCAAAGCCCTGTTCTCAGAGAACTATCCTTAATTGACCTATTTTATAGTTCCCTGGAAAATCTCACTCACAAGGTTTATCTTTATTTAACTTGACTGAGAGCTCATCCAGTGTGAACAGTCTTCTCCTCAAGGGCATTTGTCAAAAACAATCAGCAGCAATTGTTTAATATCACGGCTGCCTGAGGCAGTGGTAAAAGTTGAGACAAATAACAAAGCTAACTAAAAAACTTAAATGGAAAAACTAGGGAATGAGATGTTCATAGGTGGCTTTGAAAAGCTTTCACATATTCCTGGAAATCTAGAAGGCTACACACATGTATAAGTTTGGGTGCATGCTCAGGGCTGCATATATGCTCAGGAAAGCACTAGGAATGCCCTAAGGTCTCACTCCTGGCTGACCTTATGGTTTTGCACAGTGAAAGGGAAGACTAAGATAGAACTCTAAACTAATTCTGTGGAAAAACAAATACCACATGTTCTCACTTATAAGTGGGAGCTAAGCTATGGGAATGCATGGTCATACAAAGCAGTATAATGGACATTGGAGACTCAGAAGGGAGAAGGGTGGGGGGTGAGGGGTGAAAAAGTACCTATTGGGTACAATGTACAATATTTGGGTGATGGGTACATTAAAAGCCCATATTTCACTACCATACAATTCATCCATGTAATAGAAACCCATTTGTACTCCCTAAATCTATTGAAATAAAAAAACTAGTTCTGTAAATTAACCAATGGCTTATAACAATCCAAGAAAAATGGCTAAATCTAGATAAGTACAGTGAGAAGACTCAGACTGGCCAAGTGTTAAAGGTGTGTCCCAACATGCAAGAGAGCCCCTCAGCAAAGACTCAAAGACTTATTGGTTCAAGGCACTTAAGGAAATTTCTGTCCAATCATTAGCTGACTACTAAGCTAACTGAGTAGAGACTTCAGTGGCCACACATGACAAAGAATAGAGACTTTACAGAATTAGTTCAGGAATGTCACTAAACAAAAAGCAACAGCAACAACAGAAAACCATGGGGAGGAGGAAGGATCTGATTTTCAGAGTTGCCACATTATATTATATGAAATGTCCACTTGGCAATAAAAAATGATAAGACATACAAAGAAATAAGTATGGCCCATATATGGGAATAAAAACAATCAATAGAAACTATTCTTGAGGAATCTCAGATGTTGGGCTTACTAAACAAATCATTTAAATCAATTTTTAAAATATATTCAAAGAGCTAAGGGACACTATGTCTTAAAAACTAAAGCAAAGTATGAGAATGATGTCTCACCAAATACAGAATATCAATAAAGAGATGGAAATTATAAAAAGGGAGCAAATAAAAACTCAGGATTGACAAGTACTAGAGGGAAAAAACAGCAGATTTGAGCAGGCTGAAAAAAGAATCAGTGGACTTGAAGATAGGTGAATTGAGATTATCCCTTTTTAGGAAAGAAAGATAAAAGAATGAAGAAAAATGAACAGAGCCTCAGAGACATATGGGACACCATGAAGCATACTAGCATTTGTATAACAGGAGTCCCAGAAAGAGAGAAGAGAGAGAAAGGGGCAGAAAAAACAGCTGAAACCTTCCCATATTTGATGACAAACATTAATCTACAAATCCAAAAAGCTCAATTAATTCCAAGTAGGAAAAACTCAAGGAGAATCACACCAAGATACTTCATAATCAAACTGTTGAAAGCCAAAGATAAAGAGAGAATCTTGAAAGCAGCAAAAGAGAAGCAACTCCTCACAAAGAAGTGATCCTCAATAAGATTAAAAGCTGATTTCTCATCAGAAACCACTGAAGCTTGACAACAGTGGGGTGACATATTCAAAGTGCTGAAAGAAAGATTATCAACCAAAAATTTTATATATTCAGCAAAGCTATTCTTTAAAAACGAAGAAAAAATCAAGACATTCTCAAATAAAAACAGAAAGAATTTGTTACTAGCAGACCTGTCCTCTGAGAAATATTAAATACTGAAATGAAAGGACACTAGGTAGTAAGTTGATTCCACATCAAAAAAAAAAAAAAAAAAAAAGGAGCAGCAGTAAAAGTAACTGCATAGGTAAAGATAAAAGACAGTATAAATATATTTTTGTTTATAACTTTCTTTTCTCCTATCTGATTTAAAAGACAACCATACAAAGCAATAATTATAAATCTGGGTTGATGAGCATATAATGCATAAAGATGTAATTCATATGACAATAACAGCACAAAAGAGGCAGGAGGGAATGGAACTATGTAGGAGCAAAGTTTTTGTATATTATTGAAATTAAGTTGGTATTCATCCAAACTAGATTTTTATAAATTAAAATATTAATTATAACTAAGAAAATGATTCAAAAATATAATAAAAGAAATAAAAAGGGACTTAAAATGGTACACTATATCTGTTTAACATAAAGCAGTAATGGAGGAACATAGGAACAAAAAACGCATAAGACATGTAGAAAACAAATAGAAAAATGGTAGATGTAGATCCTACATTATCAGTAATTACATTAAACATAAATGGATTAAACTGTCCAATCAACATAATATTCTGAAATAAAAAAAAAGGCAGATTGGCAGAATGGATTATAAAAAACATAATACAACAATATGCTGTCTACAAGAGACATACTTTATTTATTTATTTATTTTTTAATTTCAGAATATTATGGGGTACAACACTTTGGCTATATATATTGCCCATGCACTGCCCGTGTCAGAGCTACAATCGTGGACATCCCCCAAACTGTGCTCCCCGCATCCATTCAGTGAGAGTTTTCCCATCCCCTCCACCCCCCTCCCGCCTGCCCGCCCCCTGATGAATATTATTGCCCTGTGTGATGGAGGTGTTGATCAGTTAGTACCAATTTGGTGGTGAGTACCAGTGGTGCTTGTTTTTCCATTCCTGTGACACTTCGCTTCGAAGAATGGGCTCTAGCTCCAACCAGGATAATACCAGATGTGTTAATTCACTATTGTTCCTTATTGCTGAGTAATACTCCATGGTACACATATACCACATTTTATTAATCCACTCGTGTATTGATGGGCACCTGGGTTGTTTCCACATCTTTGCAATTGTGAATTGTGCTGCTATAAACATTCGCGTGCAGATGTCTTTATTATAAAATGTCTTTTTTTCCTTTGGGTAAATACCCAGTAGTGGGATTGCTGGGTCAAATGGTAATTCTACTTTTAATTCTTTGAGGTAAAGAGACATACTTTAGATTCAAAAACACAAATAGGTTGAAAGTAAAAGGACAGAAAAAGATATATCATGTAAACAGTAACCAAAAAGAGCTAGAGTGGCTATAATAATATCAGACAAAATAAACTTTAAGACAGAAATTGTTACTAGAGACAAAGAAGGACATTTTATAATGATAAAGGGGTTAATTTATCAGGAAGATATAACAGTCATAAACTTATGTTCACCTAACAAGAGAGTTCCAAAATACATGAAATAAAAGCTGACAGAATTTAAGGGAAAAATAGATAAAACTTATGGAATGCAGCTAAAGTCGTGCTTACAGAGAAAATTATGCATACATCAGAAAGAAGAAAGATTTCCAGTCAATAACCTGACCTTCCACCTGAAAAATCATAGAAAGACAAGAGAGAACTAAACCCACAACAACAAGAAGGAAGGAAGTGACAAAGATTGGAGTGGAATTAATGAAATAGAAAATAGCAAAGCAGTAGAGAAATATCGGTGAAACCCAAAGCTAGATCTTCAAAAAGATCAATAAAATTGACCACCCTTTATTGGGTCAGTTCTGCGGTGTGTTTTAAACAGTTGATTATCATTTATGTCCTTATCTCTTTTTCGCCCGTTTTCTGCAGGGGTTATTTCTAACCTTTTCCATTTTCCTGGACACTGCTCCCCACAATCCCAGCCACACACACATGCACACAACTTGTCATTACCTTCATAGAGAAAATAGAAGCCATCAGAGGGGAAATTCTTCAACTTCTGATGACCAAACCTACTAAGCAGCCCTGCTTCATTCCATGGATCTGGTGAGTCAGTCAGACTGTGAGAGAAGCCCTTGGCAATGACTTTTAAAAGAAACTCTGCACATTTAAGTGAGTGATGGACAAACCAGTTTGGATAAACTGAGGGAAGCTGGACCTTTGCCCACTCCCACCAACAGAACCAGGGTGGGTCCTGGCTGCGTTGCTTGGGATGGGCTCAGCAGTGAAATTGTTTAGTGCCTGCTTTCCCAGGAATCTTGTTCTCCCCTTGGGCATTTAAAGTGGGTCCAATATTTTCATGTGGCTTTCCCCTCAATGCTATTTTAAGGGATGTTACTCCTTTTATATTCCATCTGCAGGAAATCACATTGTGAACCAATCTGCACCCTGTTTAGTTGTCTGAGGGAGGAGCAGAGTGTGCTTTTGAACAGACTCTACTTTTGAAAGTTACTTGAAGTCTGCTTTTTGCAATGCCCTGGCCTAATGTTGAAGCATCATGCCAGGGAGATTGTTATTCATTACTCATTGACTTCTAAGCTTGGGAAGTGGGGGTGGTATGAAGGGAGGAAAGGTTGGGTGGAAGGGAAGAAAACAACAGGCTGTGTACTTATTTACTCATGGTGGAGAGAATGTTATGCCCTGCCCTTATTCTTGAAGAGAAATTATGCATAGCTTTATACAAGTATCCTGATCCCTCCCCCAAAAAGGCACTGGGGTATATGTGAACAAAAGAGATGTTCTTGCATTTGCAAAAAGAAAGAAGGAAAGAAAGAAAAAGAAAAACAGACAGACAGACAAAAAAGAAAGAAAGACAATAACAAGCAAGCTGTGGCTCCTTCCAATGCCCTGTTTCTAAAATTCCTTCATGCCTTCGTGATTATTACACATATTTTCAAATAAGACTATAGTGGGTTCCAGCACAAGAGGGAGGTTAAATAATTCCAAAGCTCTCTTTGGATGCTCTGATCCCCTCATCCCTGACCTTGGGTGATGATGGCAGTGGAGGGGTTGGAAGTTGCTGTGAGAAGAAAGATGCAAGAAATGTTGCTTTCTTTGTCACCCAGAGTCCCTGACTGTATTTCTCCTGTGGTACCAGAGGGTTTGTGTTGTCAGTTAAGTTCAGAAGAAAGATCATCATGGTGGATAAGACACTCAGAGTCTGGGCTTATCTGTGACTCCAATGACCACGGGCTACTCCCTAGGAAGTGCAGTAGTTTCACTGCTACTAATCCACAGAATGCTGTAAAGGGGGGAAGTAATAAATGAGCCCAGAATGTTATGTTGGGTTTTAGCTCATTGACTTAAAATGCTGAGGTATAATCTTCCTGAGATTTTTACAGTCATGAACATCTGCTCACAGGAGCTGGCAACATCTGCAGCACTTGTAGTCATTCTTTGCAAAGGACCGTAAAGTTTATAGAAAAATGAATCCACCCAGACACGAAGGAGACCTGGCAGAACCACCTTCCTGGCTGAGAAGTTTGTTATTTTATATTCCAGCACGAGCTGCAGAACATTGTGTGCCTATACTTGAGGACATGTGGAGAAAACAGAGCTGGGATCTTTTCTCTGCCCTTCTCTCCACAAATGTACACCCTGGTCACACTTACGGAGTCCCTGCTGCGTGCTGGGTGCTTTCTCATTTGTGTTATCTTCTGTAACTCTCACAGCAGCCCCATCATTAGCCATCAGCTCTTTCCACAGCAATGCATATGTATGTGGACAGACAATTTTAAGTGCACATATTGATTTGGGAAATTTTAAGCCCCAAACATAAGTTTCTGAAATCTGGATTCACAATTATGCAGGGAGGAAGAGGTAACTAGACACAGCGTCATATCATAGAGAGAGCATTGGATTGGGACTGGCAGACCTCCATTCTGGTCTCAGCTCTGGGTCCTTCATATATCACTTGATTTCCTTGGGGCTTCCATTTCTCATTTACACGGGGAGGAAGTTGGATTCAATTTTCTCTGTCTCTTATAGCTCTCATGCCAAATAAACCAGGAATCAGTACCCAGTATAACCTCAACTATGTAACATAAATGTGTAGGAAGAAGGCAAGAAGGAACTATGCCAAGATGTTTTCAGAGGTTACCCATGGGTGGTAGGATTATGAGGGAGCACTGACTTTATTCTTTAATCTTTTTGGCATCTTCTAAATCTTCTATAATGCATGTGTGTTGTAATTATGATCTAAAGAACACTGTAAAATTTTGGAACCATTTGGTGAAGATGGCACCACCTTTTTATTGCATTTTCTCCTTCTAGACCAACATAACACCTCCACTGAGTCTTCTCTACTTAACCCAGATCCCTTCCATGGCACTGCCTTAGACACGCTTATTTGTTGCTTCGTGTGTCTTAGACTTTACGGTATGTATGTGTGGTTTATATACGCAACTAGATTAAACACTTCTCAAGATTGGGAGTATGGGTCTTCTACTTGCTTCTGTTTGTTTGTTTACGGCTGCTCTGGCCCTGCACATTATAGGCGCGTACAGTTACTTGTTGATGGGGTGAATGAGTGAAAAATTATATTCCAATGTCTTAGATCTAGGAGTTCCCCCCCTTACTCAGGCAACAAAACGCATAGGGCTTTGTGTTAGCGGCCAAGATGGGACTCCTTGTACCTCACAAAACCTTTCTTGGTTGCCCTCTGGTTTCAGACACAGCTGCAGTGGGTTGTTCCCAGCCAGCTCAGCTGACAGCATCCCACCTCAAGTCAGCACACCTGTCTTTCCACCTCAGGGCTTTCACTAACGCTATGGGAGCTGGCTTGGTCCACGTGCAAGAACAGCCTGAAAGTGTGCAGAAGATACTGCCCACTGGTGTAACTCTCAACCAATAGAACATGGGAGCTGGTAGACAAAGGCCCCAGCCTCCAATTCTTTGAAGGAAGGACACTTCTGAGAGGCATCCCATAGTTTCTCAGGGATCCCTGTGGAATCGACCCCCCATTGCCTGTGGCATTGATCTCAGTAGAGAACCCTTATATTAGCTTTTCCTACACCTGTTTTACTCTTTTCACTTCTTTGCTCAATATATGCACTCGAGCTCTTGTCTCAGGCTCTGTTTTTGGAACAACCTAAACTAAGGCAGGAGCCGTTGTGGGTTAGGAGGCATTTGAACTAGGCCTTGTCCACAGGCAAAGACAAGGAGAAGGGGGAGGTTTTAGGTGGTGGCATGTTGTAAGGAAGGCATGGAAAGCACAGTACATATTTGGTATAGTAATTTTGAAGTTCCTTCTATCAGGATGTGGAATCTATCCTCTCCACCCCTTGAATCTGAACTAGCCTTTGACTTGCTTTGTCCAATGAAATGCTGCAGAAGCGAGGTTGTGTGGGTTCCAAGCTTGGGCCTCAAGTGGCTCAACACAATTCTGCTCTCATTCTCATAAAGCCACCACTGCCATGTCTACAAGCCAAGTCTAGCCTACTGGAGATTGCAAGACCATGTGAAGCAAAGATAAGCTGTCCCAGCTAAGGAACCTTCTAGACCTGCAGCCCCCAGCCAGCCCAGCAGCTCACATGAATGAGCACAGCTGGACCAGAAGAACCTCTCAGCTGAGCTCAATGCAAATCACCAACTTGAAGAACTGTGTTGTTTTGAGCTACTAAGATTTGGAATGGTTTGCTATGCAATGAAAACTAATTCATATATCTAGGGAAAAACTGGATCATCCTGATTAGCTAGAAGATGGCATCCATGACTTGAATTGGGGCTAGATTGGGGTATGCTTGGAATGCCATCCTAAAGAGTTTGGAAGTAATTCAGTAGGTAAAGGACTGTGGAAGAGATAGCTGGCTGACCACCAAAGATTTGGATTCTCCATTCTGTAGTGTAGCATTGTTGCTGGTAAGGGGTGACCCAGCCAGGGATTACCTTTTCCCAGCTCTCTTTGCACATGAGTAGTTCTCTCCAGTAGGATGTGAATGGCAGGGGTATGTGTAAACTTCAGGTTGAGTTGGCTAGGGATTAGGTATAGGACCCTCCATGTTTTCCCTCTACCCCATCTGGCAGCTAGATGATACCCAGGCAACCTTGAACCCACAGGATGGTAGAACCTCAAGATAGACACAACCTGGATTCCTGAGTCTCTCCTTGGAGGAGAACCATTCCACAGAGTGGACTTTGCATGAGTAAGAAATAAACTCTTATCACGTGAAGTAATTGAGATTTGGGGGTTGTTTGCTACAGCATCTGGCATTACTCACCCTAATGGTAGGCACCATCACAGGCATTTGAGTAGAGTAGGGTATTACACCCCTCAGAGCCGTGATTTGGAGATGTTGGCTCTGGCAGCCACATGCGGGGTAAAATGACTCCTCAAGTGTTTGGGGTCTAAGGAAACAATGACTTGGATATGGCCTTGGCCATGACAGCAAAAAGGAAAGCACCAAAGTAGTGAGTCCTTTCAAATTAGATGTCTTCCTCCCAGGGGAGGAAACTAGTTAAATCATGGACAGTCCTACCACACACAAGAAAATATTTCTGCCTGAATTTGTTTCCACCTGTTTGGTTGTGAATTAGAAAACTGGCCCTGGCATTTCAGGATTGGAATCTTCAAAGCCCAGTTCTTCAAAAACAAACACATCCAAAGGTTCTTTTAAAGGATAATAATAATAATAATGATGATGATGATGCCTGACCTGCCAGAGAGGCACTGTCCCTTCTCTGAGTCTAGGATACATTGCTCCTTTTTCCCATGTACTACTGAGGTCCTAATCTAAACAAAACAGATGCTGCCATTGGCTGTTTAGTTCTTCTTTGTGAGTGGACACAGGTCCTCCTGAGGAAACAGGAGGATATTCAGGAATTTTCTGGGGGAAGATTTAGATGGATTTCATTTCTGTTCACTCTGGGGGCAATTGTGTGCCTATCTGTGGGAGTGTTTTGGAGCCACATGCTTCTGAGAGAGACTCGTCTCACAGAATTGCCCCTGGGGATGACAAGCCATCCTTGGCATCTTAGAGCTGTGGCAGTGCTACCAGTAGCTTGGCTCCCTTGTGCCATTGGTTGGCTTAGTCTAGCCTCTGCCCACCACTCTCTGCCAGACTCCCAAGGCCAGCTCTGTCCCAGACAGTGAAAACTTTGTAGGACATCCCTGACTCCATCTGCCTGTCTGGCTGAGCATTTGCCTATTGCCTGTGGCCACACCACCAGACACCCGGCCTACTAGTGCCCTCGTGTTGGCCACTCCCTTGCTCCAGCCTGTTTGTCAAGTCTCCTTGGCCTGGCCTGCCCCAGCCAAGCCCAGATTTTGACAGTATCCCAAGGGCAGCTGTAGCTCTTCAGCTGTGCTTCATGGTGGCCTTGGAGAGTTTCCACTTCCCACCCAGCTCCCAGAGGCTCCTGGAATGTTGAGAGAGAGAGCTTTGACCTAGACCTGGCTCACCTCACACCATAACTAACCAGTTTATTATAGCATGCAATAAACCTCAAACCAGCTTGACTCAGATTCTTAAAGGGCCAGTTCCAACCACCCCATGTCACCCCAGCAGAAGCATAGTGCTGATTTTATTTAAGAACCTCTTTCTAGCATTGAAGTGGGCAAAATGTGTTTTCAGCCTCCCACAGCATCCACTTTAGGTCTTTCAAGGGATGTGAGATTCCTCCTAATATCTGAACTAATATTCCATAATTATAATTCTTATGTTTTTCTTCTGCATTTTTTTTATGAGCTGAACATAAGAACAACACCGGAACTGAATATTGGCCACTCCTACATTGGGAGGTTGGTTGATAATAATAATAGTGATGGTATAACTGTCACCAATGTCTATGGAGCACCTATTACATAGGCTCATCTCAAAATAAATTATATACATTATCTTATCTTATTGAGTCCCCACAATACACTTGCCCCGTGAGGTAGATATTATTATCCTGTTTTATAGATGAGGAAACAGAGGTACAAAAGCTAAATAATTTGCCCAATTTCACAAAATACAACTAGGTAGCAAGGCTTAGAATCCAGGCCATGTGATACTAGAGTTTGTGCTGTTAGTTCTGCTATCTTGTATCTCAGTGTGTGGCAGATAGACCCTAGGTGGATGGTTTTTCCACCTTAATTAAATCTGGGAGCAATGATGGTAGAATTTTTTTCAATAATTGAAAAAAACAATTGGAAGTTATTTATTTATTCTGTTTAATTACACCAGTCAGTATCAGATCTTCAAAGCAGAAAAATTAAAATAATTTTATAGAATTCCAGAATATGAAATTCAGCCATAATTTTACCATCTGGAAATAACCACTGTTAACACCTGAATATTTTATTTAGTATTCTTATTTTCAATGTTTTTTAATATTATGTTAATAATAAGGTAATTTTAGAAAGTACAGAGACTCAAAAAGGAGGAAATAAATGTCATCCCACATTCTACTATATTATTAGATTTCCAGAGTCTTTGTGTGTATGTGTGTTTGGATCATATTGGTTTATAATCTGAGTTTTGCAATTTAATAATATTTTGTAAATGTCTTTTGTCTGAAGAATATCCTTCCATGACACCTCTATTAGTTTTCTATTTCAGTGTAACAAATTATCACAAATTCAGAGGCTTAAAACAACACACATTCATTATCTCACAGTTTCTATGAGTCAGGAGTCCAGGCACAGCTTAGCTTGATTCTCTGCTTGGGGTCTCACAAGGCTGCTACCATGGTGTAAGCCAGGCTGTGTTCTCATCTGGAGGTTTGACTAGGGAAGAATTCACATCCAGGCTCATCCAGGTTGTTGGCAGAAATCACTTTCTTGAGACCGTGTGACTGATAGCCTGGCTTCTTCCTTGCTGTTGGCTGGAGGCTGCCCTTAGGTCTTAGAGGGCCCCACAGTTCCCTGCCAGATGGCCCTTTCCATAGGCAGTTCATAATATGGTGGTTTGTTTCTTCAAAGCCAGCAAGATGAGTATGATGTCTCTGTCTTTCTGTCTCTGTCTCTATCTCTATCTCTCTATCTCTATCTGTCTTTCATAACCTAACCACAGGAAAAACATCCCATCACCTTAGACATATTCTATTTGTTAGAAGAGAGTCCCAGGTCCTGCCCACATCCAAGGAGAGGGCAGTACACAGGGTGAGAACATGGGGCCACTCTAGGGTCCATTTGCCACACATCATATAAAACTGAGCCATGCTGTTTCTGCTTTTTGATACACTATAATTTATTTAATGAATCCCTTATATTTGAACCTTAGTGTTTCCATCTTTTTGTCATTATAAATCAAACTGCAACGATCACCCTTGTGGTTCAATTTTTTCACAGGCCCTTAATTATTTCCTTTGCATGAATTATAAGAAATGGATTTGTTGGCTCAAAAAGTTCACACATTTTAGAGGCAGTTGATAGTGTTGCTAAATTGCTCCCTAGAGCAATTCCCCCAAGTGGTGTAGGAGGGTACAGGAAGCATTTGAGTGAACTAACCTAAGTTACCGTTTGTAAAGTGCTTGCATATTCTTAGGCACATTGGAAGGTCATATGTACATATTAAGTAAAATGAATGAAACAAAATAGCATCGAGTTGTTTCATCCTCACAACAGCCCTGTGAAGTAGGGACTGATGCTGTTCCCATTTTATAGAAAGATGAGGCCAGAAGGGTAAGGAAAAGGCAACTGACTTGAATACCAAAAGGCCTGGGCTGCATCCCAACTCCTTCATTCATCAGACATACGACTTTAAGCAAATTATTTTTCCTGTCTGAGTTTATTGTCTCCTTCGTCAAGTGCGGTTGACACATCACCTTGAACACATCAAGAAAAGTTAATGCTTGGGCGAATACTTGGAAGCTGTAGACCAGTGATTCTCACCCTTGGCTACAGAGTGGAATCACCTGGGGAGCTTTAAAACCGACAGATGCTTGGGTCCTGGCCCCAGAAATTCTGATGTCATTGGCCTGGGTCGTGGCCTAGGCATCAGGATTTTGTAAAGCTCCCCAGGGGATGCTAATGTGCAGCCAGGGCCGAGACCCATGACTAGAGCCTCCCACACTTGCAAGGGATTATTTCTGTGTACAGCTGAGGAAGCAACGTTCAGTTCTTGTTCTCTGCTCTGAGCTGTCAGGAAATGGCCCACCAGGGTCAGACTGGAATCAAACCTCTGTCTTAAACTCCAGTGTCAGCTCAAGTCTGCTAAATTAGTTTGGGAAGCCATCAATTACCTGCTGTTTTACCCTCCGGTGTGAGTCCCTGGGCAGCGGGGCATCAGCTGGCAGGGCTGCTTTCCAATGGCGCCTGCTGCTGCTGCTGCTGCTCCTATTTTTCTAGAAGCCAAAGCACATCTTCACATCAGAGCTCTAGCTCCCTGCTGTCTGTCAGTCACAGCTGCACTACTGAGACTGAGGGACCAGACGCCTGGCTGCCCGCCACTGGAGCTGGGTAGCAGATTTGCTGAGGTGTCTTTGGGGCCAGGCCAGCCTTCCAGCTCACCATGAAGGCCAGGGATGGATTTCTCTGAGCAGCCAAATGCAGCTCAAGATGAACGTGATCAATCAGTAGAATGAAAGTCTTGGTCAAGTTGCCCCAGCATGATGGAGAAGGCCAGCACCAGCCTCTGTCTTTCTTTTACACCTGATAAATTGGGAAAAATATATGCATGTGCCATTTTGCTGAGGTCAAACACTACCTGTGGATTATCAGAAAAAATGGTGGTGTAGAGAAAGACAAGGAGGAAAATGGAAAAGTCATATTTCAGACAGGCCTACTGGGCATTAGACATTGCGTAGACACATTGGATGTATAATCTTGTTGAATATGAGCATTACAACAACCACAAGAATTAGATGTGGTTGTCTGTATTTTGTAGATGAAGAAACTGAACCTTAGAGGTGAAACATCCTTGTGAGGTCACACAACTAGCATATAACAAAATCAGAATTCATGCTTTAGCCTGCCAGCCTGCACAGCACTTGTTCTTTGCACACTAATCTGCTTCTCAACTTGGGAAGGGAAAGTTTGGAGCCAGGTAGCTAGGTGTTTTTTGCTAGTTTCCTTGCTTCTCATTAGGATTATTGCCATCAGGGCCCATTCTTGGCCCAGTTGTGACACACTGAAGGTTGCTTTTGTCATGACCCAGCTTCCGCACTGAATTAATTTAGGCAATGTTAGCTGCTACAATAGACAAACCCCCAAGTCTCAGGAGCCTAACACAATAGACATTTATTTCTTGCTCACACAAAGTCCAGCTGGCCATGGGGGGGATGAGGGTTTTGCTCTGTGCAGTCACGCGGGGACCCAGGTTCCTTTCACCTGAGGCTCTAGGTGTTCCCTGGGGCTTTCATGTCATCTGCTAGGTCCTCTGCCTCTGGAAGGCAGGTGGGGAAAAGGAGTGTGGAGGCTCCTGTAGGAGGTTCCACAGCCCAGGTGAGAGAGGACACAGTACATCTCACTTCATCCACATTCCATCATCAGCCTGAACTCAGTCACATGTCAACACCTAATGCACGGCAGGCTGGGAAATGTATCTAACTGTGTGCTCATGATGACAGGAAATGGATGTTAGTGAACATATAGTAGTTCCGTCCACATCCCTGTATGCCCCTGAAGTCTCTTCATTCCTGAGGCCTCACCTTCCTGACCCTACCCACACCTTCTCCAGAAACACATCCTGTACTTCATTTCAGCTCTTCTCTGATTGATAATGACCTTCTACCAAATTTCTGTCCATTGTGCATAAGTCAGGGCAGGAGCACTAAAGATACCTGGCCATGGCTCTGCTGGAAGTCTTTATGGGGCCACCTCCCACACAAATGGCACTTGGGCTACAGACTGTGGGCCTCTCCCAAGATATCTGGCCCACCTTCTGCCAGCCCTTCAGAGGAGGGAGTCAGTAATGGGAGGTTGCTGACCTTTGGCTTAACTCTTCATTTGACTAATGATGATGAATGCTGGTGTCTGACTGTGAAAGCCCTGACTGTGTTTCCTGCAGTGTCTCCTCCTCGGTGTGTTTTCTTTTTTCCTCAGCTCTGTTAGCTACAGACCCCAGGGAGAAGATGAGTTTTACAGTGATGGACGTTAAGGATTTTTCACACCTGCCAATTCTGACATTCCAAGTCAGCAGGATCTGTGCTACCAAAACATATAATTTAGAGGCATTCCATTAAGACTGAAAGTGTTCCTTTAGTATTTTCATAATCCTCTGTGGTCAAGGACGCTTATAACTTAGAATTTCCTTCAGAGCAAATATGGCAAAGAAAGGCTCGTCAATGTCAAATGCACCTTCTTTTGCTATCTCCCCTCCCCAGGTAAAAGTGCTCCCACACCCTTCCTCATTGCAATGCCAGGATGAGTGGTCAGGCCCCAAACGTGTATGCCTTTTCCACGACATTTTTTAGAAATGCTAGGGCCAGCCCAAGCAAAGTTTATCTAGGATGCTACTTTCAGGAGGCTTCCAGGAGACCTGTTTGCATTTTAGTGGGCAAGGCCTTGGTCCAGGAAATTTGTGAGCTCCTATTACTTTACCAAGATTAGGGAGAAACAGAGCAGTGGCTGAGGGGAGACAGGCCCTGTGGCTTGTAGCTGGACAAGGAGGCAGCTGGTCCAGGTGCCTGTTGCCAGGTGGTGTGAGCAAAGGCATGAGGCTTTTAAAATTCTCACCCTGCCCCATCCTTACCTAATCAAGCCAGTGGGAGCTGCAGCCTCCCCAGTACTAGTACTCACCTTTTGCCTTCGGCTGGGTTCCCTGGAAGCCATAGACATGAGGGTTCATAGGAAAGGGCTGTATTAAAGGCTGGTTGGGGGGTGCAGAAGTGGGACTGGGCAGGGAAGGCTGCCAAGCAAGGGTGCATCAAGGAAAACCCCGTGGAGGCAAAACTTTGGCTCAATCCTGCAGCAGCGCTCTGGAGATAGTGTCTCCATCAGGGGACAGGGGGAGTTTATCCAAGGACAAAGCAGGCTCTGGGAGCCTAGGGCAGCCCCCCAACCAAGATGTGGGTGCTGGTGGGTGGGCTGGAAAGGCCACCAGGAACCATGTGCAAAAATGGGGAGTGGCTCTGAGGGCAGCTGGGTGGGTTACTGATGGTCTCTGTTCATTCCTCACTGACTTTGTGCCCAGTTAGAGGCTTCTTTTTCCTTTCAGAACAGCCCTTAATACCAACTTTATTCTGAGAGCACAAAGTGAGTTTTGCCTGGGTCCCAGGACTCCCAGGGGTGGCCTGGGTAGGAGAGATGCTTTGTGGCAGGTGTGTGGCTTCCAAAGCCCCTCTCTGTATAGGGCATTGGCGGCCACTATGTAAATTGAACACACAACCCGAGCAGAAGAGGGTGGGTGACTGGCATGCAGAGCCAGACTGTTAGAAACGTAGAAGAATAAGAATTTTCAAAGGAAGCTTCAACTTAATTCCCATTCCTTTCACTGTGGGAAAAGGACTAGGATTTCAGATCTGACACTTCAGAGTCTGTTTGTTTTTAAGCTTGGCTGGCACTCCAGGGGTGGGGATCCTTTTGTGTGTATGTGTGTGAGTAATATGCATTGACAGTGTCTAAGAAGCTGGCACTCCTCACCACCCAACCCTGTCTGCAGAGTCATTGGTCTCTTGGACCCAAGCCCTGTGGCGCCCTCCTCAGTGCTCCCATAATGCCTTGCACACATTTCTATTGTTGCCCAAACCATATTATTTTGCAATGATTTGTTTATATGTCTCTCTTAATCAGTAGGCTGAGCCTCTTGAGGGCAGAACCCATGTCTCATGTTTGTCCAAGCTCTGGTGCCCAACTCAATGTCTGGGCACAGGGTAGATGCTTAGTAAATATTTGCCGAATGAATGAACTATGTGGCAGAACTAAAGAGTTACCTGAGGAAGAAACCAAGGGCATGAAGCTAGAACCATGACTAAAAAAGAGACAAAGGGATGGAAGGAACTAGAAGAAATAAATCTATGAAACAAGGATGTGGAGCAGTAGGAATCCTCATGCACTGCTGGTGGGAGAATGATGGACGTGTGCATACCCTGCAAACTGGCAATTCCATTCCAAGGCATATGCCCTTGAGAAAACTCTTGCGCACATATACAAGGAGTCTTGTGCAAGAATGTTCATAGTCGCCTAGTAGCCCCAAACTGGAAGCAACCCATGTGTCTGTCCGCAATAGAATGGATACATAAGTTGCGGTAGATTCACATAATGGAGTACTATACAGCAGTGCTACATGCACCAATGTGACTGAATCTCAAAAATGAGGTGTTGATGAGAAGAAGCGAATCACAGAGGGAGTCATATGGCATGATTCCATTTGCATGAAGTTCAAAAAAGGGTAATGAGACAAGGATACATGCATAGGTGATAAAAAAATAGCAAACACACACATTAAGATTAACACACATTAAGGATAATAATTATCTCTGGTGGGGTGGGGAGGGGAGTTCAATTGTAGATGGATGTGAGGGGCACAGGAGCTTCTGGTCTATGATAAAGTTCTAGTTCTTAGACTGGGTGACATACATGGGTGTTCATTTTATTGCTTTTCTTTAACTATACATACACATGTTTTATACATTCTTTTGTACATATACATTTTTATTTTAAAAGATAAATAAATAAAAGAGTTCTGAAACACTTCTCCTCTCAGAAATTTCATGCAAGAAACACCTCCCAATATGAATGGAGCTATGGAAAGCAAGGGATTTTCTATGAGCACTCTCTCAGCTGCTAAGAAGTCAAGCTACGTATTTCTCTAAGGGTCACTGGGAATTTCTCCCCTGTTAGAAGCTCAGGGTGGAGGCAAGGGTGGGGAGGGGATTTGGGAATAAAAATGTATTGTTTCCATAAAATCGGCCACCTTTCCTTCTGGTAAACCACAGGTCAGCAAACTATGGCTTGCAGGCCGAATCTTGCTGGCCACCTGTTTTTGTAAATAAAGTTTTATTGAAACACATCTTTGCTTATTCATTCATGTATTGTCTCTGGCTGCTTTCACACTACAGTGACAGTGTTGAGTAGCTGCCACAGAGACCACATGTGGCCCACAAAGCAGCAAATATTTACCATTTTGATATTTGCCATCGAAGAAGAAATTCACCAACCCTGTGGTCAGCCTGTCCCTGATCCTGCAGTGTGCTAAGGCAGTGATGCTCAAACATTAATGTGCACAGGAATCGCCTGGGGGCTTCTTAAAAGGCAGATTCTGACTCAGCATGCCAGGCAGGGGTGGGGCCTGAGATGCTGCATTCCTAACAAGCTCCCGGGCATGGACCACACCTTCAGCAGCAAGGTGCTTCCTGACAATGGTCCCTTGGCCCTCATTCATTCCATCACCATCTGTTGAATATCTTCAACATGGCAGGTTTTGGGGACACTGAATTGAAATCAAGGCAGCACCTGAGTTTGAGAAGATTCGTCTAAGAGGGGAGGCGGCAGCACTCCAATGTTACCAGGTCAACTGCGCACAGCAGCAAGGACAAAATGCAGCCTGCAGGAGGGAGGCATATCTTCCTAGAGTTATCAGAGATTTCTTCCTTCAGGAGGTTGCATTTGAGTGAAGCTTGAAGGAGAAACCATGCACTTGAGGAAAAGCAGTTGAGGTGAAGAGAAAAGCAGGATGAAGTCGTGGCCATGGGGAAAGAACTGGCATCTTCTGAGAACATTGAGTGCACTGGCATTGGGTGAGCCAACAGGACTCATAGACTGTCTCCAAACTTCGTTGTAAGCCCAGCAGGATTCTTCACCTTCTCTCCACTGAGCCTTTTCTGAGAACCACCAAGAGAGGTGAGCTTACTCTCTCCATTGCTCTCTCTCGCTGATGACAGAGGCACAAATGGGTCCTGAAAAGTCCAAAGCCCCTGAGGCAGGAGGTGGGAGGGTGGAAGAGGAGCAGGTAGTGCTTCCGGGTGGAAGGCGCAGGCATGAGCGTGCAGCCCGGAAGTGAGGACCTTCAGCTCTGCAAACCCAGCCATGTCCTGGAAGCCGAAAGCCAGAGCCGGGGACCTGTGGCTTTGCCTGGGGCTGCCTTCCTGCTGTGGAGAGCCAGAGAGGCCCTGTTTTCTCCTGGGGCTGCCTTAAATTGTTCTCAGCTATGGTGGCCTCTTTCTATGCCAGGTCAAAATCATGGAACTTTAAAGTTAGAAAGCACATGGAAGATGATCTAGCTAAACCTCTTCTTTGCACACATGGCAGAATTGAACTGTTTTGCACATGGAGTGTGCCAAAAACGTTATTTTTATTTGATCCTTAATGAGTCTGCTAAGCCCCTACCTGTTTATTGGTGGGATAACATTATATGAAATGTCCATTCTGGTTTAAACGTGTATATTATTGCAATAATATAAATGGACGTTTTAGAAGATATTCAGACTTTCATTTGGTGAAAACTTGTCTCTCAGCACTTCCCCAACTCCGTGAAGAAAAGGACTTAGATATGTTCCCTGGCCTTTCCCGGATGCTAGGCTGACGTCTTTTGCTGGTGCGTGTTGGGATCTGACCTCTGTCTTGGTGTGTTCAAGGCCTGTGGCCCTCTCAGGATAACCAGGCCTCCCCTGGGCTGCTGGTGACTGCAGACCCCTCTGTGTGGCACATTGCAGAGTGACATTGTCCTGGATCTTAACCTAGGTGTCATACCCTACAGGGACCGAAGGCAGCTTGGGAAGACCAGGGACCCCTCTGTTTAATCCCACGGTGTTACCCAAGGTGACAATTTTGAGTTTGTCAGAGGCTCTCTTGTCCCTCGGTGTGGCTACAACACATCCCAGAAAGGGGAGCTAGGACACAGGCGCACTACGGCTTCCTCACCTCACACTCTCCTACTTCCCATAAATTCTTAGGCGGGAAAAGGGGTGGGCTTTGCTTTTCCTTCCCCTTTGTCATAGTTCCTTCCTCCTGGCAGCTATGCCTTCATGGCAGACAACAGCCACCCCTTTGCCCTATCGTAAAAAACCCAGAAGCTGTGTCTTCCAAGGTTATTCACTACTGGCTACAAATGATTCTGGAGAATCCTTCCTCAAGACAGTCTCTTGGCTTTCAAGCCCCTTGCCTGCTACATAATCTGATTTTGAATGTCCAAAGCCAAATATTACTTTGGTCTTTCTCTCCACTTTCCCTCTGGTGCAAAATCTCAATCTCCCCTTACCCTACCACACCCTACCCTCACCTCCCAGCAAATAGATGCCTTGGGCTGACCAGGGCAAAGTCATGTCCTTGAGAAGGCACAGGAGAATTTTAGGTTTATCACCCTAAAATTGTGAAAAAAATATTGTCCTTGTGGTATATCCATGAGGCAACTGAGGGACATACATTTAGATTGCTTTGCCCAGGGTTATGTTTTGGGCCCCATTCCCCAGCTCCTGTGAGTGTTGGCTGATAACTCACACTTGCTCCTGTCTCTGCACACTGTGCCCCTCTGCTGCTCGCTCACACCTCTCCCCACAACCCCCACAGACTTTGATCAATGACTGACTGACACGGGGGTATAAAGCCTTGCCTTGAGGTTTGATTAACTCTGTGGTGCTATTTATTCTCCCCGTGGGATCAGGCTGAAGCTAGTGTCCAGGAGAGACCATATCCTTGCTTGGATTTTTCCCCTTGCCCCATCCCACTCCCCCTAATAAATCACTTGAACAAAAATCCCTGTCTTAGGCTCTGCTTCTAGGTAACGTGACCTAAGACCTACTTGGGGTTAATGCCAGCTGTTTTCTATTGCTGCCTAAAAATTTACCACAAACTTGGTGGCTTAAACCTACTACACTAGGCTTGTGAATTTGGGAAACAAATAGAGTAACCTAGAGTCACGTGGTATCCTACCTACAGTTCACATGACTCTGAAACGATATCAGGAGCTGGGGAGAAGTTGCCCTAGACCTTGGCCAAGAATGTGTCTCCTATCAGGGTCTGGTCTTAGTTCCATAGGCCTAATTCTCCTGAATGAATGAGGCCTGGACATTTGGAACTCCATTAAGCAGTTAGCTGCCAAGCTGTGGGGGGTGAGGGAGGAGGATGGAAGGTAGAGACGGGGATTGTTCTTTGGAGACAAAATTAACTAAAAATACAACGCCCAAAATAGATGTAGCCACAGAGGAAGGCCATGGTTTATGTTTTTGGTAAATAAAGGGGCATCTAGGTGAAAGAAATAAGCAAGGCCAAAAACCCAAGGGCAATTTAAAAAAAATTAATATTCTGAAATGCACTTGTGGCCTCACTTTGCACAATAACACACCTCGGGGGCTTTGTCTGACCATGCAGCTTTGCTCACTTATGGGGTAGGGAGAGTTCCTGCCCAGCTGACCTTTTGTTCTTTCAGTCTCCTGATTTAAACTGCTCCATTCTGTCAGAGCAAACTGTAAAAAGAAGAAAAGCGTAGAACAAAAAGCAGAACTGAGACGCTTTTCCTTTTTTCGCTGACGACTGTGAATGTGTTGCCATTGGATAACTCCCTCTGGGACGGGGGTGAATGACGAGTGGTGGCAGCAGAGCTAGACTGACACGCCCTGGAAGGGGATTGGCTGCCAAGGCCGTTAGGAAGCCCCAGCCCCTTGTCCTTAACCTTCCTGTGCTGTGGGCAGAGAGGCATGTCACCAAACGCAGGGGCTCCTGAAGTCATTGGATAATCCTGGGAGGTTGATTTCCACAAGGTTTAGTGCACAGTTGGCTCCCCTGTTCAGTCTTTCCCTGACTTGGTTTGCATACCCCAAATCCACCCATAGGAGACGACTCCACTCACATGCCAATGAAACGACATCACATTATGGAATGAAAAACAGACCAGGTTTTTCATCTTAGTTTCATCACTTACTAGCTATGTGATCTTTGTCTGGCAGGACTGTATTTTCCAAAGGTGGCTGTAGCAATACCTTCCATCTTACATGTTTCTTCTAGAACCTTGCCCTCCCCCATCAGAATGTGGAGTGTCATTCCTCTCCCCTTGGATCTGGGTGGGTGGATTTGTGACTATTTCCACAAATAGAATGTGGTGGAAGTGACACTGCGTGACTTCTGAGGTTAGCTGATAAAAAGATCATGTAACTTTTGCTTGGTTCTTTTGAGACGCTCGCTCTTAGAACCTAGCCATTGTGCTAGGCCAGGTGCTAAGCCCAAGCAGCCTGTGGAGAGGCCCAAGTGAAGGGGAACAAAGGCCCCCTGACCCACAATCCTGACTGAGCTCCCAATTGACAGCTGATACCAGCTTATCAACCATGTGGGTGAACCATCTTGAAAGTAGATTTTCCAGCCCCCAGTTGAGCTGCCCCAAATGATACCACTGAGAACAGAGATAATCCATCCCTGATGAGTCCTTCCTGAATTGGAGATTTGAGGGCAAAAATGAATCATTGTTATTTTTTAAGTCACTAAGTTTTGGGGTGGTTTGTTGCACAATAATAGGTAACTGTAACATTTGGGACCCAGGAGTCTCACATTTCTGAATATATCCTATAGATATAAAATCATCAATATACAAATAGATCTATAAGGATGTCTTTGTGCTTTGGCTGTTGGGGGAAAAAACCCTGAAGCAACCAGAACACCAGTCGATAGAGAAATGGTTGTGTAAATTGTATATCCTGTCTGCACCATAGACCGTGCAGTTATTACAGAGAATGAATTAGATCTGTATTAATTGCCCTAGAAAGATGTCTGTGATATATTTTTAAGGTAGAAAAACAAGTTGAAGGCTAATTTATAACATGATCCAATTTTTGTAAAAACAAGCAGCAGTCAACCTCCTGTATACGTGCGTGTATAGTGTTAGAGGAGCGTGGAGAATTGCATAGAAAGATGCACAGCATGCTGATGACATTGGATCAGCAAGATGGGTGGGGTAGGCAGGAGTCATGGGCATAGTGGTGATATTGAGGGGGGTTTGGGGGTAAAAATATTAACTTTATATTTATGCATCTTTGGATTATTTCACTTGGTACAATGACCATGTCTTGTTTTTGAAATAAAAGAAATGCAATAAAGGAAAAGAAACTTTCCTACTTAATTTAAGAAAGAAAGACATGGAACTTGGAATCTGACAGATCTAGATTTGAATCTTGGACCTGCCAGACCCTAAGTGATCTTGAGCAAGCTGCTTGACTTTCCTGGGCTTCTGTTCCTTCACCTGTAAAGAAAGAATAACCATACCTACCTTGCAGAGTGGTTTTGAGGATGAAAGGAGAGCATCATTTTTTGTGAGTAACCCTAATATAAGCCTTAGCTCTACATATCCAGTCTTGGTTGATGTCCCTCCTGAAAAACATGGCCCAATAGATGAAAAAGAAATTAGTACTTCAGGCTTTGATATATTCTCTCTCTGAAATGCCAAAAGGAAATTGGGGAGCAGGTGAAGTATTACAAAACTTTGTCAAAATCCTCTCTCCTACCACTTTCCCCCTCAGTAACCTCCACACAGGTGATGGTGATGATGATGATGGTGATGATGATGAGGATGAGGATGATGATGATGATTCATTGATCCTTGACTGTATGCCAGAAACTTTCTAAGTGTCTCACGTATATTATCATATCCCAATGTCAAAAATAGGTAAGCAGCAGAGTGCCAGGGCAGTATAGCTGCAAGATCAACCTTCTTAACCATACTGTCTCTCAGTGGCACCCATAAATTCACTCTTTCTCTACCTCTCAAATCCCCAATATCTCAAAATTTCCTCTCACTCTCCTTCTCCCACTCTGTTCTTCCTTGCCTCAAAGTATGCTGCCCTCATTCCAGGCTGCACGTGACACTTGGCCTGCTCTTCCTGCTCGTGGGCCATGTGGGGCTGCTCCGGTATGGCTGGAGTCCTGGAGACTCCTCACTCCTGCTCCCCCCTTGCTCCCCTGGTGGGAAGTGTAAGGAGTCTCCCGCAAGGTCTTTCTATCACTGGGACTCTTTTCTGTGAGAAATGACTGTGGACAAGTTGGTGAACAAAATTTTACATCTCAGGCTATGGTAGGTTGCAAAAATGGTCCCAAATTCTTCCCTTCCCTGTATCCACACTCTTGCAATGTTTGTGGATATGGCTGGCCATGTGACTTGATCTGATCAATGGGACAATAGCAATTACAACATAAGGAGAGACTTGAAAAGTGCCTGGATAATGGGGCTTGCTGCCCTAGGACCCTTCCACTGTATAGACCAGCCTGGGCTAGTCTGCTGGAGAATGAGAGACCATGTGGAAGAGAACCAAGGTGCCTCCAGCTGACCCAGCAGTGGACTGATGATGGCAGCACACCCAGCAATCAGCTGAGCCTGGCATGCATCAGAAAAATTGCACAGCTGAATCCAGTGCCAATTGCCTTCTATAGAATCATGTGCTGAATAGTTGCTGATCCACAGTTAGCTCTGTGTAAAGCATTCAGGGCATAATAGGTGCTCAGTAAATGCAAGTTTCCTTCCTCCTCTTTCCCTTGCCCCCATAATCACTCTCTTTCTTAAACTGATAAAGGTAAGGCCATTCAGGTAAAGCTACAAATTAAGCCAGCTCGAGTAGGGCCTGTGACTTTTTGTTCACATGGGCATCTTCTCCTTGGCGAGCACAAGTCATGCTTTGACTGACTGGCTCTTTTCATCTGTGGCAGAGCATATTTTCCCCAAAATGGCCATAATATCTGCAGTCCTGTATGCTCTTCCAGAACCTTGCCGCTCCCCCATCAAGAAGTAGAGTCTCTGTTGCTTCCCCTTGAACATCGGGTGGGTCTTTGTGACAGACTCACAACGTAATAGAACACAAAATTAGTTGTGGCTAATGTGTGACTTCAGAGGCTAGGTCATAAAAGGCAAAACATCTTCTGTCCGGTATGTTCTTGTGCTCTCGCTTTCTCTTTCTCTCTGTCTCTGTCTCTCTCTTCCCCTACCCCCCTTTACTACAGGCTTTGTTTGAGTCCTGAGCTGCCATATAAGAAGTCTGGCTACCCTGTGACTGCCATGTTGGAGAAGCCGCATGGAGAGACCACATAGAGGAAGAGAGAGATGCCTGAGGAGCCCCAGTTGTTCAGCCCCCAGCTGTTCGAGTCTTCCCAACCCAGGCACTACACATTCACCTGAATAAGGTTGCAAGATGACCTCAGCCCCAGCCCCTCTCTAACTGCAACCTCATGAATAACTAGAACACCACTTCTTTTGGAGCAACAGGTAACTTTCCCATGACAGTTGCTGGCATGGTCTTCATGCAGTGTGCAGTTGGCATGTTTTTTCTTATGTACACAATCCATGCTTGGGAACTCAAGGCTGGTGCTGGCCAAGGTGACACTGAGCATGGGAGCCAGTCATTAGTAGACAGCAGAAGCATAGTCAGAACTCACAGTTGGAAAATTAGGAAGGGAATGCTGAATTAATTAAAATTGGAAATATGATTTTTGGGGCCCATTTTTAATGAAATGTTTTCTCACATCTTTCAAAAAGTCACACTAACAAAGACATGTAACCCAGTGACTGGCATCCTAAGGGCATTTGATAATAAATAATAATAGCTAACACTGAGCACCTACTATGTACCGGGTTGTACTGAGTATTTTAATCATCACAACACCACCGTATGGGAGGTACTATTGTTGCAACCTTTTTACAACATGCCAAAGGTCACATAAGTAATAAATGGCAAAGGTGAAATTTGAACCTGGCTGACTGGCTCTAGAGTCCATGATTTTAATCACCAAATTATACAGTTTCTCAATAATTGTTAAACAAACAAATGTCTCCATATTAACTCCTAAGAAAAATAACATTTTAAGTAAGTGGTTTATAAGCAAATGAGGATGTCTTGGGAGACTATAATGGGGATTCTGATTACAAATGTTCAAAGGAGGAATGTTCTCTGAAGGAAGTTCTGCCTTCAGAGAACATACCAGGGAAAATTTGAATCCTAGTCACAAAATTGTGAAAATAAGAATTATGAACCAAATACTCTATTCTATATATAACTAGATGCTGGATTTATGTTTTATCCACTTTAAGTATGAGGAAAACCTCATGTACTTATTAATAATTAACAATAAAAACCTGTATAAAATATGAGGAAATGATACACTTACTCATCACATTGTATCCCCTAAATATATACAATTATTGTAATTTAAAATAAAATAAAACAAAAAAACTCCTCAATAAAAATTTTGGAATAAGCATATAAGGAGTAAAGCAAGACCAGTGACCTAAAGTTTATTAGACACAGAGATCAAGTAACAAAATTTGGTTTCAAGCCAGCATATGTGCTGTGAGGAGGCTTTACCTCTAAAATAATTCCAGAATCTGGCCCTTTCTCATGCCCACCACTGACACCTCCTTAGTCTAAGCCAGCAGCTTCTCTCACCTGGACCTTGCAACAGCCTCCTAACCAGGCTTGCTGCTTCCACTCTTGGCATCCTATAATCCTCTAAATGGTGGAAATCAGATGGTGTCACTCTTCTGTTTAAAGGACTCTAGTGGTTTCTTACTGCACTTGGTCCACCTTTCTGACTTCCCCTTTGGCCACATTCTCCCTCTCTCCCAGGTTCTAGCCATGCTGCCCATTGTTTTGTCTCTTGAAAACACACCTTAGAGGCTTTGATTTGCAATTTCCTTTGCCCTTAGGCCCTTACCTAACTGGCTCTTTCCCCTCATTTGGATCTCTGCAAAAATGTCACCTGTTTAGAGAGTTCTTCCCTGACTATCTTTTCCAAATTTGTCACCCATAGTCCTTCTCTACCACCACACCGTTTGTTTCTTTTATCATACGTGTCACAACCCGTATTATTGTGATCATTTATTTGTTTCTTCTTTACTTTCTCTATCCCCCTATATCAATTAGTATCCCCTTTATCAGTTTTATTATGTAACAAACTTCCCCAAAACTTAGTGGTCTAAGTCATCATTTATTCAATTACTCATGATTTTATAGGTTGCCAATTTGATCTAGGCTCAGCTGAGTGGTTCTTCTGCTTGGGCCAGGCTTGGCTGATTTTGGCTGAGCCTGTTCATGCATATGCTGTTAGCTGATGATAGGTCAGCTGCAGCTGGCTGGTTTGTCATGGCCTTTATTGGAAAGGCTGGGGCACTGGGGCCTTTCCCCACATGTTCTTTCATCCTCTAGCAGGTTAGCCCAGGCTTGTTCACATGGCAGTTGAAGTGTTCCAAGAGCTTGAGAGTGGAAATTTTAGGGCTTCTAGAGCTCTAAGCTAGGAATTGCACAGTGTCACTTCTGTTGCATTGGATTGGTCAAACAAGTCAAAAGACCAGCCCAGATTCAAGGGGGGCAGAAATAGGCTCCTCCTCTTGATGAGAGGGTCTGCAAAGGGTGGTGGCCAGTATTGCATTTTCCCATACCCCTATTGGATTGTAACTCCATGGGAGTGGGACTTTGGCCCTGGTTCATGGACTGGTGTTTGGAAACTACTGCGCAAAAGCCCAGGACTGTGCTACATTCTGGTCAATCCCATATTCAGTGCTCACTTTGGTTTAAGTTATTCAAGATGTGGCAATTCTGCCTTTCACATTAGCCCACTCTGGAATGCAACCACCAACTGAGAAACTGTCGCTTTAGAGAAAAATTACCCAAGCTGGGATGGCGGGAGGGGAGGGGGTAATATGAGAAACTTCAAATTAAAGAGTGAGGCCGAAAATCTGTCAAGTTCTGTAAGATAAAAATCTTCTCGAAAGGGCACATCTGCCAAGACTGCATTTTTACAGGCAGTCTTGACTGGAAACGAGGTCAGCATGAAGCAAGTGTCCTCCCTCCCAGTCAAGCCTGGGGAGAGAGTGGAGGGATTTTGACGAGAACTAAATTGGATCCCAAAAAGCCAGGGCTCTGTATCCTATCTTAAAAGAAAAAAAAAACTCCCTTAAGTTGGCGAGAGATACTGGCCAGGGCAACCTCATCCCTGCTGTGGGATTGGAATCAGGCTATGTGGAGTTTCCCCCCCCTCTCTCACCGGAACTGTTTCAAAGTGTACTCCATTGAAATGTATTCCATGTTTCAGAAGTAAGTCATTAAATTAGTCAGTCCATCAATACATTTTGAGAGCTGACCTACTATATTTGCAGCACTGTGCTGAATATCTAGGGGACACCCAAAAGTGGGATGCTCCACTTCAGAGAACTTACTAGGGGCACATAGTCCCAGAAGGCGCTAACAGTGGACGATGTCTGCTGGCAGTATTCCCTGACGCCGAGGCAAAGAGTCTTCCCTCGAGGGAGGATTTGGGGGGTGCAGCCCCATGTCTATCACAACTATACTTTATTGTGCAATTCAAATATGTGGACATTCTGCTCAGTGCTTTACATTATTATGCTATCAAATCTTTATGACAACCCTCTCTTGAGGTAAGTACTATTAGTATCAACATTTTGTCGATGAAAACTGAAGCCCAATTATGGGACTAATTGGTGGCCAAGCCAGGATTTCAACTCATGTTTGTCCAAATCCAGGCTAGAACACTGCCTTGTCTGTCTAGTATAAGATTAACAATAGTAAACATAATCAGTAACGTCTACTGTGTTCTTATCACATGCCAGGCTTTACATGTACTATTTTATTTAATCCCCACCATAACCTTAGGAGATAGTTACAGTTATTATATCCATTTCACATATGGGGAAACTCAGGCACAGGGAGATTAAGTTTGTGCCCAAGGTCACAAAGCAGGTCAGGGTGGTCCTGGATTTTCTCATAATTTCGGTCGCTGATGGTGACCCTTCTGTACCTTCTTGGTCAGGGTGCTGATCTGATTCAGTTGTAGGAGAGCTGCCATTGTCCCACCCACCCATAAGTACCTCCAAGACATATTCAAATGGGAACCATGGCTCTTTCCAGAAAACCTCCCACTGACCTTGACCCCATTCCTAGCAGGCCCGTCATGTATTCCATTCCTCCTGCTGCCCTAATCTCCTCCCTGCTGGAATGCTTACAAGTCTTCTCTTTTGCTCTTTCATTATGGGAGATGGCTCTGCAGAAACCCTTTCCTTCCCTTTTTGTTCGTCCTGGTCTCCCCTCCTAAGCAGGCTGTGGGGCCCAGGGTGCATGGCCAAGGAGAGGGAAGGAGACTCTCGAATCCAGGCTGCCGAAGGGGCCTTCTTTAGAAGCTCCTGAGAAAATAGACCCTGAGTGGCTGACACAGAGGAATGTGCCCTGAATCCAACAGCCTCCTGTCAGCTTTATTTCTGGCAAATTAAAGCTGACTGCGGGAGAAGGCAGCCAAAGAAACCCAGCCCTTCACACTCTTCTTGGACATAACACTCAGCTTCTATCTTAGCAGATTCCAGCTGGAGAGGCTCCAGAAATTACTACAACTAATGCTCTTATTCTGCATAGGGTACAGCTGAAGCTCAGGGAGCTCGGTGGCTAGGACAAGGTCACATAGTGACAAAGCCAGGCCTAGAGCACCCATACCCAAGTCACTGTTCTTTCCAACTACCTTACAGCAGGGTTTGCAGCCTTCAGTCCTTTGGGGACCATCTTCACAATTTTTGCCACATTCATGTACCATCTGTGCCAATAAGTGTTTAAGATTTTCTTGAAATTGACTAATGTTTTAAATAAAATTTATTGAAAAAGGAAGCTTCAAATCACTAGTTTGTCCTCGTTTTACAGTTTTTTCTAATACATATATAAAATGTAAAATTATATCATTTTATACTGGAAGTATGCCATCCACCTTTTTGGAAACAGGGCCTTAGAGTTAACCATGATGGGGTAGAGGATCTCTGAGTTCAAGTTTCTCCTCTGTTACTAGTTGCAACGCCATGGACAAATCACTTCACCTTTCTGAGCCTCATTTTTCTCAGCTGTGAAACGGGAGGGACTATTCTCACCCCTGCATTCCTTAAAGGGTTGTCCTGGGAACCAAACATGGGAATATACTTGAAAGAACTTTATTCATTCAGACAAGTTAAACCAATGGAAGTTTTCACTATTATTCCTCCTATGAGCTTTATTATTTTCCTATTTGCAGTAGAAATATTTCTTCAGTTGCTCATCTTCCAAGAGATGTGGAGGTCTCCTGGTGCTGGTCCTACCCTTTTCCTGATAGTGTGTCTCTGAGCAAACCCCTTATTTTCACATGCTTATCTGTCCCATGAGGTCTCTATTCCTCCTTGGTACTCAGGGACAACCCCAGGCAGGTGATGAGTGAAGGTTTAGCTTCATATAGCTTGGTGAACAGACTTTCCTAAATACTGTGTCCAAAGTCTCCAAAGTCAGTGAGAAAAATCTCCTAGGAGAAGCTTAGCTGGTATATTCAGCCCTGGGTAGCTCTGGACAGGGGAAGGGAAAATGCTGACCTAGAGCTAAGAAATCTGATTTGAAATTCTGGTTGTAAAGTACTGAAATGAGTATCAGTTTGCAGACCTTGTTCTCTGGAACCAGGGGTACATTTCACCAGAGATAACTCAGTTTCTAATTTTTTTTTCTCTTTCAGTCTCTGTGCTTCAAAATCTCAAGGAAAGGGCTTGTTTGGACTTTTAGATTTATAATTTATTGACACCAGGGATGTGTGTGTGTGTGTGTATTTGTGTGTACCATTCATAGCACTATGTGCCAGGCACTATTCTAGAGTTTTACAAATATTAACTCATTTAATTCTCTCACCAACCTATGAAGCAGGTATGATTAGTAGCCTCATTTTATAGATGGGAAACTTAGGCACAGGGAAGTTAAGTGGTTTGCTCAAGGTCACACAGCTAGTACTAAGAAGATCTGGGATTTAAACCCAGACAATATGGCTTCAGAATCCCTGCTTAACTACTATACTATGTTATGAAATAGAAACATATTGAATGTCCAGATTCCACCATCTTTCAAGGTCCAGTTCCAAAGTTTCCTGTTGCCTGAGGCCTCGCCTGAACTCACACAAGGGAAACCTTCTCTTAACTCCAATTGTGCTTTCTCTATATCTCTCTAAAGGAATATACCACTTTTTAGCTTGCATGAGAATGATTTTTATACATCTTATGTTCCTCTGTGTGTGTGTGTATTCCTTAATAGTCATTAGTGCTCTTCGCCAAATATTTCTGGCTCTCCACTTCCAGGCATAGGGTAGAATTGCATTTCCTAGCCCCCTTGTCGGGGGTGGGGTGAGGTGTGGTCATATGACTTGTTCTGGTCAATGATTTGTGAGTAGAATGTATGTGAGTCACTTCTGGACCTGACTATTGAATCTTCTGTGAAAATTCTCTAGAATTCTCCTTTGCTCTGGCATAGTCACAGACAACAATTAAGACAGTGGCTGGTTCATCTGCCTGGGTCCCTGAGATACCATGAAGGGCGGAGTCCTGTTGATCCATGATGGACATGTACTGTGAGCAAGTTATAAACTTTTTTTGTTGAAAGAGATATTTGTTGTTCAGATATTGGGGCTATGTGTTACTACAGCAAAACTTAACCTATACTAACTGATGTAGTCTAGTTGGTCTCCAGTTTTAGTTATTAGTGTGCGGTATGAGAGATGGGTAACATCTTAAGAACTGCACAGTTTGGCTTTTGGAAGGGAAAATTTTAACCAGGGGTGGGGTTGACTTTAAAATGCATATATAAAAGGAATCCAGATTGGAAAGGAAGAAATAAAATTGTTACTATTTACAGAAGACATCATTATGTAGAAAATTCCAAAGAATCTACAAAAAAAGCTCCTAGAGATAATAAGTCAGTTTAGCACGTTACAGGACACAAGGCAAATACACAAAAATTTACTGTATTTCTCTATACCAGCAATAAACAATTGAAATTCAAAATTTAAAAACAGCAATATTTTGGCCAGGCATGGTGGCTCATGCCTGTAATCTTAGCACTCTGGGAGGCTGAGGCGGGAGGATTGCTTGAAGTCAGGAGTTTAAGCAGCATGAGAGACCCTGTCTCTACAAAAATAGAAAAATTAGCACCTGGAGTCCTAGCTACTTGGGAGGCTGAGGGAGGAGGATCACTTGAGCCCAGGAGTTGGAGGTTGCAGTGAGCTATGATGATGCTACTGCACTGTAGCTGGGGCAACAGAGTGAGACTCTGTCTCAAGAAAAAAAACCCCAGTAATATTTATAATAACACCTCCCCAAAAGTGGAAAATTTAAGTCTAACAAAGTATGTGCAGGATCTTTATGCTGAAAGCTACAGTACACTGAAGAAGTAAACCAAGGAATATCTACACAAATGGGGAGATATACCATGTTCATCCACCAGAAAATTCAATATTGTTTAGATGTCAGTTCTCCACAGATTGATCTATAGATTGAATGCAATCCTAATCAAAATTCCAGCAGGATTTTTTGGAGTAGATATTGATAAACTGATTTAAAAATTTACATGGAAAAGCAAATGGACTAGAATATCCAAAACAATTTTGAAAAAGAACAGAATCAAAGAACTCACACTATTTGATTTCAAGCCTTACTATAAAGCCATGTTAATTAAGGCAGTGTGGTATTGGTGAAAGACTAGAAACATATATCAATAGAATAGAAAAGATAGTCTAGAAGTTAACACACTCAATTATAGTCAATTGATTTTCATCATATTTGCAAAGACAATTCAATGGAGAAAGGATAATCTTTTCAATAAATGGTGCCAGAAAAATTGGACATCCATATGCAAAAAGATGAACCTCGATCCAACTTCACAACTTATATAAAAATTAACCTCAAATTAATCATAGACATAAATATAAAACATAAACCTATAAAGCTTCTAGGAAAACATAAGAGGAAATCTTTGTGACCCAAAGAGTTCTGAGACATGACACAAAAGGCATGATCAATAAAAGAAAAAGTTGATGATGAATTAGACTTTATCAAAATCAAAAACTTCTGCTCTTCAAAAGACACCATTAAGAGAATGAAAAGACAAGCCATAGATTGAGACAAAAGATTTACAAATCACACTTCTAACAAAGAACTGATATTCAGGAATATATAAAGAACTCTCCAAATTCAGCAATAAGAAAATAAACACTCCATTAAAAAATGGGCAAAAGATTGGAAGAGACACATCATCAAAGAAGATACATGAGTGGCAAATAAGCACATGAAAAGATGCTCACTGTCCGTGGTCGTTAGGGAAATGAAAGTTAAAACCACAATGAAATACCACTTCACACTTATGCCAATGACTAAAATTTTTCTAAAGCAACAATACCAACTGTTGGCAAGGATGTGGAACAATTGGAATTCTCATACACTGCTAGTGGGAATGTAAAATGATACAAAACCTTTGGAAAACTGTTAGTGTCTCAGAAAGTTAAACTGTGTTACATCTATAGCAGGGAATACTACTCAGTGATAAAAAGAAATAAAATATTGGTACATATAACAACATGGATGATTCTCAAAGGCCTTCTGCTAAGTGAAAGAAGTCAGACCCAAAAGGCTATATACTGTGTGATTCCATTTATGTGACATTGTGGAAAAGATACAACTATAGGAATGGAGAACAGATCATTGGTTGCAGAGTTTAAGGGTGGGACAAGGAGTTGATTACAAAGGGGCACCTCAAGGGAATTTTTTGGGGTGATAGAACTGTGTCTTGATTGTGGTGGTGGTCACACAACTGTATGCATTTGTTCAATCTTATAGGACTGTACTCTACAAAGAGTGGAATTGTACTGCATGCAAATTAGAAAATAAATAAAAACAACAAATGCATATATTATGTGAGCTTGGTACACCTGCTAATTTTTCTTAAATCTCTATCTCTCATTTTGAGTATTTAAATCAGTCTAGAATCAGTGCCTCTCAGACATAGATTCTTCTGTGTGTGTGTGTGTGTGTGTGTGTGTGTGTGTGTTTCAGTGTGTCTCTTGAACTCAAGTTTCCAAGGGAGCGGAAATCATCCATGCTCAAATAATTCCTTCATCTCCGCCTCGGCGTGAGTCACCCTTTTGTTAACAGGAGACAGGAAAAGTCTCTGGAGGCATTTTAGCATGAAGTGCTTATCCTGCCTCAGACTGCAGTGCCAATCTCTCATCTGGTTTCCCACTAATTATGCCTACTATTGTATCAATTTGCCTCCCCCAAATAATCTGTTGGGTGGAGTAGTCAACTAGCACTGTCACATGTCCTGGTGTCTACAGAGCCACACATGAGGAGAAGGAGGACAGGAAAACAGGGTGGCCTGGATCAGTGTCCCACGAGGTGAATAGGGGAAAAATTCTCCCTTATCGTTTTTGAAACTTTCGAAGTTTTGGTCTACATAGTAAAGGGCATGAAGTGTACAAATCCTAAGTGTTTTGCTTGATGAATTTTTACCTGTGTATATACCCAAGTAACCACCATCCAGATCAAGATACAGACCCACTTCCAGCACCCCAGATGTTTCCTCGCGCCCCCTTGCCCTCAGTAGCCATCTCCCACTCCTTCCCAGAGGTGACCACTGTTCTGACCTCTATCACCATGGATTAATTTTGCCTCTTCTTGAACTTCATATAAATGTATCACACAGTGTGTACTTTGTGAGTTTGGCTTCTTTTGCTTAATGTAATATCTGTCAGATTCATCCATGTTGTATGTATCAGGATTTTTTTGCTGTGTAGTATTCTATTGTATGAATATTCAATAATTCATTTATCCACCATCCCATTGATGAACATTTGCGTTTTTACAGTTTTGGCTGCTGTGAATAAAGCTGCTATGAACATTTTTGTACATATCCTTCGATGGACATGTGCATTCATTTCTCTTGAGTTTATACATAGGAGTGGGATTTTTGGCTTATAGCAGATGCGTATGTTTGGCTTTAATAGACATTGCCAAACAGTTTTCCAAAGTGATTGTATCATTTTGTGTCCCCATCAGCAATGCATGAGAGTTCCTATTGCTTCACACCTCGTCAGCACTTGCTATTGTCAATGTTTTCAGTTTTAGCCATTGTGATGGGTATGTGGTTGTAGCTCATCATGGTTTAAATTCTCCCCTTGAAATGTACATATGTCCCCTTGATGTTGTCCCAAGGAGGAGAATTTCTGATTGGTTTGAGGGGTGTGGAGTGGGAGTGGCTACTGTAGGTGATGGGCTGGTGGGAGAAGAACTTTTATTAGGAGAGACGGCTTAGGAATTGTCCCAGCATTGCAGTCCATAAGTGGGTAGCATCCATGTGCCTATTTCTCCTAAAGGGTGTTCCCACAGAGGGCTGGCTCATTATTGACAGGCATACTCATTCCTCCAGGAGACTGTTCTTGAGTTATGACAGTCAGAATGGGTCCCTCCCCTGGGCAGATGGGCTGCTCTGAAGCTTTTTCTGGGACTATATGAGCTGGTATGGCATTTCCAGTCATTTGTTTTCAGAATGACAATGTGTCAGTTTAACTATCACTCCCCTGGTACATCTGCCAACTGGACGAGAAAGTGGGAAAAGAGCACAAGAAACAATTGAGTGTTTATCAAGATGGGGGAAGCAAATCTCACCTTTACCTTTTTATTTGGTTTGTTGATGACCTTCTAAGCATAGGCACCTCTGAAACAGATCCATCAAGCAGGTGAGCTACCAGGAGTTGTACTGCACATGTACTCGGGTCTGTTCTGATTTATGATGGGAAAATAATGGAGAAAACTGGGGATACTCTCACTCTGGGATCATTCTGGCCAGCTCCAGCCCCAACACCTGTGATAGCCCAAGGGAAAAAACCATCAAATAAACTGACAAGTAGCACTCACAGGCTTGGGGGTTGAATATCTGAGTATGAATTTTCACTTGCCACTTGCAAATTGTGTAACCTCAGCATGTTACATAATAATAATTGACATCATGGAGCCTCAATTTCTTGACTTATAAAGTGCAGATACAAATATTTATCTCACAGGGATTTTTTTTGGGTAAACATTAGTTTGGACAACAAATATGAAAAGACCTAACATATATAGTAGGTGCTTAATAAATGTTGCTGATCTAATAGCCAAAACCAGCTCAGATGCCCTTCAACAGGTGAATAGTTAAGCAGACGATGGTGTGTACATCTCATACTACTCAGCAATAAAAAGGAAGCAAATACTGACACACACAGTACACACAATTTAGATGAATCTGCAGAGAATTGTGCCAAGTGAAAAAAACCCAATTCTAAAAAGCTACATACTATATGATTCCATTCATATAACACTTTTGTAATGACAAGATTTTAGAAATGGAGAACAGATTAGCGGTTGCCAGTGTTTAGGGAGGGGAAGACCGGTGGGAGGAAGTGGGTATGGTTATAAAAGGGCAATATGAAGGGATTTTGTGGTGATGAAACTGTTCAGTATCTTTTTTTTTTGCTTTTATTTATTATTATTATTATTATTTTTTTATTTCAGAATATTATGGGGGTACAACACTTTGGCTATATATATTGCTCATGCACTGCCCGTGTCAGAGCTACAATCGTGGTCATCCCCCAAACTGTGCTCCCCGCATCCATTCAGTGAGAGTTTTTCCCATCCCCTCTACCCCCCTCCCGCCTGCCCACCCCCTGATGAATATTATTGCCCTGTGTGATGTATCTTGACTGTGGTGGCAGATACACACGTGATAAAATTCATAGAACTAAACACACATGAGTACAAGTAAAACTGGGGAAATCCAATCAAGCCCTATGGATTCTTTATATCCCAGTTGTGATACTGTACTACAGTTTTGCAAAAGGTTAACATTGGGGGACACTGGATAAAGGGTACATGGGCCTCTCTTTCTATTATATCTTATGTCTTCATGTAAATCTACAATTTCCTCAATAAAAATTTCAATTAAAAATATTACTGATCTCTTTAAGTATAACATGCCATGGATTATAAGAAGCACTATTTAATAACAAGCTTGATTTAATAATTTAAAACAAAGAAGAAATGCACTGCCTTATTAAATCTATTTATAGATTGCAGGATAAATCCTGACTTGTGAAATATTAAAATGCGGGTGTGAGGGAGGGAGAAATTGCAAGTTAAATCAAGGAAATCTTACAGTTTCTAGCAGCTTCTATTTCTCCTCCTTCCTGTTCTGTCTTCGGATACCCAAGGTTCTCATTAAGCCTAATTCCCAGAGGAAGGAAAAACCTCTGGAAAAACTAAGTCCCACTAAGATGTTGCTGACTTAATTAATTCATTTATTTATTTGTTGCTTCTCCCTCATCTCTGCCCACCTTCCATCTCCAACCCATCTTTCAGCCCTAGCATAATGACTTGCATAGAGTGCTCATTAAATATATGGTGAAGCCAATGAAAGGATTTTAAAAGAGGATTGCTGGTTAGGGTAATTCCTAAATTATAGGAATAACTAACAGTGAAATGTTTGGCACCTTGGCAGTTAGGGACGAGGATTTTTTTTTTTTTGCCCTGTTCAAATAGCCCAATAGAACCCCCTGCTCACTCTAATCTTATCCACCACACAAAGGTCATTCTTTCCTAAATATACATTCCACGTTTTAAAAAATTGAGCCTAAAATTGTAAGGGCATGTACACATTGGGAAATGAAATTGTCATTAACCCTAATGTGACTTCTGGTGGGTGTTCTAGATCTATCAGCTGATGATTGATGATGAGAATTTTGTCTTCTAAATTCATGATCTTGCTTCTTCTATCCTGGAAAAACACTTTAAAATGTTATACCTAGTGTGTTTGAGGTAATATTTAAAGATTTCTCCCTCTGGCTTCAAAATTCCTCTTTGGATAAAAATAATTAACTTGAATTCTGATTTATGCAAAGTGCAATAAAAATAAATCAATATTTTAATTATTGGCAAACCATTTTTTATTTTCTTGGAGTAGATATAATTAATAATAGAAGCCAATACTTCACACCTTCCCATAACTTTATTCTTCAATTTAGCTTGGATGTTAGGATAATGTTTTAAAATATTATCCAAATGTGTTTTCCCTTTTTGACAGGTACTTTTTATTGAAGAAGGACCAGGAGGAGGAGGAGAGGGAGGGGTGGGGAGGAGGATAGAGAAGGTGGAGAGGGAGAGGAAGGGGGAGAAGAGAAGGAGGAGGAGGAGGAAGAATCACTATCATCATCACCTGCTATTCTTCTGCCATTAAGATTATTCCATAAGATGGAGGCTTACTGTCCTGGGTGGAGGAGGTAGGTACAGCATAGGAAAAAATAGTCATTATTCAGTTTTAAACTTCAACTAGATTTTTAAAAACCCTTACTGGGACAATAGTCTTGTAAGCCAGACTAAAAAGGGAAATAAAAGGGTTTTCTTAGGACTTCTAAAGCTGGACTCTTATATAATAGAAACCAAAGCTTAGAGGGTTACTATGGTCTGAATAGTTGTGTTCCCCCCAAATTCACATGTTGATACCTAATCTCCAATGTGATCGTATTAAAAGGTGGGGCCTTTGTGAGGTGATTAGGTCATGAGAGTGGAGCCCTCATGAATGGGATTAGATTTACAAAAGAGACCCCAGAGAGGCCTTGCCCCTTTCACCGTGTGAGGACACAGTGAGAAGGCGCCATCTTTGAGCCAGGAAGTGGGCCAAGTACATAGATGTTGGTAGAGCTGGGGCTGATACTGCTGATAGTGGAAAGTATTATCAGATTCCTCAGGCTTTCCAATACCATATCTGCCATTTTTTAGCAGAGTAACTTTTGGTAAGTTACCTGACTTCTCCAAGTCTCAGTTTCTTCATCTGCAGAATGGAAATGATGATGGTGATGACAATAGTGATAATATATCTAATAGGGTTACTGTGACATTTGCACAGTACTTGGCCACATAATAAGCACTTCTTAAATGGTAGCTGTAATTGCATCATAGCACCATCATAAAATGTAATTTATTCATTTCAACATAACTGAGCACCTATGATGTGCCAGGAACTGTGCTAGGTTCTAGAGGCATAAAGATGGAGAAGGGGGGAAGGGATATTCTTAGTACAGAGAACAGTAAGAGAAAAAGCCTGGAGAAATGTGAGCATGGGGCATTTTCATAGAACTGAGACTAGTAGAAGAACATGGCTAGATGGTAAGCTGACAGATGAAGAGGGCTAGGAGGTGAGGAATTCTGGAAAATGAGGTTGAGACTAAATTTTAAAAAGCTCTTAATTATTTCTATGTCTAAGAATGTTGAGTTTATACTGTGGTTGATGGGAAGTTATTGGTAGATTTTAAGTAGGGAAGTAAAAATTCAAATTTGAGTTTTTGATGAGTCTGGCAGAACGGATGCTGTATTGGTGGTGGTCATGGGGGGAGGTTAGTTAGCTTGCAAGCAGGGAGATTATTTAGGAAGCCATTGTCTTATATATCAGTTAGCTTTTGCTGCATAACAAACTACCTCAAAACTTAGTGCTTAAAGCAACAACCATTTGTTTAGATCACAATTCTGTGTGTTGGCAATCTGGGCTTACTCAGTTGTGTGGTTCTTCTGGTCTCAGCTAGGCTCACTCATGCATCTGCAATCAGTGGCTGTAATGCTTGGGGGCTGTCTGGCCTATGATGGTGTCAGATGTGTTGACTTGTTTCTGCTCCATTTGGTCTCTCATCCTCCAGCAGACTAGACTGGGCTTGTTCACAGGGCAGCTAGGCAGACTTCCAAGATAGTGAGTAGAAATGCACAAGACCTCTTGAGGCTTAGGTCCAGAATTGACACAGCATCACTTCTGCCTTATTCTCTTGGCCAACACAAGTCACAAAACCAGCTCAGATTCCAGGGAAGGGGAAGAGATTTCATCTCTTAACGGGAGGAACTGCCAAGTCACATTGCAAAAGCTGTGGATACAGAGGGGAATAATCATGGCTACTTTTGTAAAACATCTGATGCACCATAGTGCAAGCAGAAGATGCTTAAGGCCTTAACTGAAGCAATGGCACATGAGAGTAAAGAAGAGGGGTTCAGTTTCAGAGGCATGCTCCCCAATTACCAGCTTGGGTGACTGGTTTGTGCTGCTGACCTTTCTAAGACAGGAAATAAGGAGGAAGAATGCAGATTGGCAGGAGAAGGTGTGGCAGCTGGTCTGGGATGATGGTCAGAGATGCTGCTGGGATAATGAGTTCAAGATGTTGAGGAGGCAGGGGCCTTCCTTCCCTTTGTGGGCCTGATATGACTGTCCACTCTTTTTAGGTTCTGAGCTTGGCTCAAGAATGTTGAAACCCTGGGCCTATTTCCCCTACAAATCTGTGCTACACACTCCTCTGGGAGGCTCCACTCCACTGAAAGCTTTTCATTTCTCTCTAAAAGACACACTGTCAATTTCCCACAGCTCTATTTAAGAAGGCTTTTCCACTTCCCAGCTTAGTTGTTGTGGTCATCGATTGCTGTATAAGAAATTACTCCCCAAACCCAGTGACATAAAACAACCAATTATTATGCTCATTGATTTGGGCATCAGGAATTTGGACAGGGCACAGCAGAAGTGGTTTATCTCTGTTACACAATGGGGCCTCAACTGGGAGACTCAGCAGCTAGAATCATCTGAAGACTTGTTCACTAACATGTGACCTTAGCTGGGGTCACTGGCTAGGATACTTACACATGACCTCTCCATGTAGCCTGGGCTTCCTCACAATATGGTGGTTCAATTTTAAAGATGTGCATTCCAAGAATGAGAGCTGGGTGGTTCTCTTTCTCTTATTTTTTATTGTTAAGGGCATTTTTGGAAAATATTATATTATCTGCCTTATAGGTCTATTCCCTTTCTCAGTAGAAGACTAGAAACCATTAGACACCCTTCTACCTATTTCCTCTCCAGCCCCTTATTTTATGGGTATTTATTCAACTTTTTCCCTCTTTTCATCCTTTTCCAGAAAAAGAGTGTTCCTCTGTCTCTCTAGGGTCTACTTTTCCATACCCCCCCTTGATCCACCACTCTCTGTTCCTACTTGCCTGGAAACTTTGTCTTCTTGTATCTTCCTCCTTACCCTCTCCACTGGACATTTACCCTCAGCTCACAAGCTTTTTCACATCTTCCTCATCCTCTGAAGCACCTCCCTGGGAACCTGCTGCCTCCCAAGGTAATGTCTTGGCTCTTGTTTTCTATTTATCATTTAATTATTTTAAAATGTGTCTATACTTGCTTCCATTACATCTCCACTACCCACCCTTTTCTTAATCCTTTGAAATGTGGCTTCTTCCCTCTTGAATCTATTGACTCTACTCTCTTAAAAGTTACCAGTGTCATCTTAAAATTAAACCTCATGGTCATTTCTTAATTCACACCATCTTTATTCTCTCTGCAGCATTAATCAATGTTGACTATACCTTCCTTCTTGAAACTCTCTCTCTTCCCTTGGCTACTATGACATAAAACCCATAAATTCTCCTCCTACTTCTCTGTCTATTCCTTTTCTGACTCTTCTTTCTGCTCCCAACATTTTAAGGTAGGTGTCCCCAAAGAAGTTTCCTTGGACATTTTTTAGGGGTCTCTGAGTTGTCCTTCCTGGTATTCTTATGGCTTCAGAGCAACTTCCCCATTGTGAGGATGACATCCAACTCTTTGTCCCAGCTCTGACTTTCCCCCTGAACCTTTGTTAATTGTCAACTACGTCCTGAACAATATGTACAAAGCTTCCCTCCAAATCTCTTTTCCTTTCTCTTCTTCCTATCAGAGCCTGTTGTGAGGAATGTTAAGCTTTACATGTTCATTTCACTTCTTCCTTTTAGTAACAGAATTCCCTGAATTTTAGCAGAAACAGGACTTCCAAGCCTCCCTTGCAGCTGGGTAGGCTTACGTGGTTAAGTTTGGCTCAATGGGACATGAGCTGAAGTGATGTATGCAGCTTCCAGGTCACCTCCTTAGAGACAATACCTCTAGCCTTAGAACTTTCTTTCTCCCTTCCATCACATAGATATTTAATAAGAACAAAACTCTAAGGGAATGACATATCCACAAAATGGAAGGAACCTGGGTACCTGAATGATCTCTAACATCAGCTCTATCAGTAATGCATGTGATATATTGGCCTCCATACGCTGACTCTTTTGTAATACTTCCAATTTGGTTTGGAACTCCGACAAGGGAGAGGCTACTATTTATTGGCCCCCTGATACTCTCAGCACTTGCTAAGAGCTCCAAGTGGTGTGTCCTCTCTCCTGTCATTTCCTTCCTTTTCCTTCCTTTGCTTTTCACTTCCCTTCTCTTCCCTTCTTCTTTCACAAAAGCTGACAGATGGGAGAAGTTGGTCTGGATTTCAGGGGATATGAGGACATCAAGTCATCTCCAGATCTTTCTTCCTCTCCTCAAGTTGGAGCTAAATTTGGAGTGGTCAGAACCAAATTCAAACATTACCTCTTTGGCAGAGCTTTCTCAGCTTCCTCTGGCGTTGGTTTCTATCTCCTCTGAGTTCTCAGAGCACTTGGTTCCAACCTCTGGTTTGACACTTGCCTCCTATTACTATAATTTAGTTGTTTCCATCCCTGGACTGTGCTGTCCTCAAAGGCAATGGTCATTCTAAGCTTATCTTTGTATTATCACGCCTAGCACAGTGCCTGCAAAAAGTACATGTACCATAATCATTTGTCAAATGAATAAATGAATGACACATAGCAGATGTTCAGCAAATGCCTGTTTCATATAAGAATGCAATAGCTACTATTTATTGGGTTCTTTCTATATGCCATGCATATTTATACCTGCTTTGGGAAAATACTCCGCAAACCGTGCTTTCCTCTGAACTCCACAACAATCAACACAGAAGAGGACTTCTGTGACCAAATGTGGGGTTTTTCCCCACACTTGATAGCAACTGGGTGTCCTCTAATTTAATTCCAACACTATCTACCCAGAGATAGTGTCAGATCCCATGGGGTAAGGGCTCAGTCCTCAAAACTGCCCCCCTACCCTCAGACACAAGTCACAAGTCCGGACCTCCAGAGCTTCTGACTGACTGGCTTCAAGTTGGGGTTCCCATGGCCCCCTCTCTCTTTGGGTTTGATTAATTTGCTGGAGCGGCTCACAGAACTCAGAGAAACACGTTTACTGATTTATTATAAAGGATATTACAAAGGACACAGATGAAAAGATGCATAGGGTGAGATAGGGTGAGGTACGGGGGAAGGGGAGTGGAGCTTCCATGCCCTCCCCAGGCGCACCACCCTCCAGGAACCTCCACATGTTCAGCTGTCTGGAAGCTCTCCAAACCCAGCCTTCTTGGTTTTTTATGGGGGATTCATTACATAGGCATGATTGACAGCCGCATAAGAAATGTGATTGTACAAAAAATGCATGATCTAAACCTAGCAAGGCCTGTCTGTTCAGATTCTTCCTGGCCTCTCTGTGCAGCATTCCTTCCTCCAGGGTATGGATCAGGACCCTCTCTGGAATGAGGGTCTTTTGATCCACAATCAGATTAGAGTCCTGCCTTGGGCAGGTGAAAGGAGGAGGGGGAAGTTCAGAGAGAGAGAGATTCTATATCCTGAGGCCTATAGCACCCCAGCATTATAACAATGACCGTGGGGGTTATGAGCCAGTAACTGTGGACGAAAACCAATGTATATATATCATAACACCACAATACCTGTTACTGTATAACACATCACTTAGTAGCTTGTATTATGATCCCCTTTTAATAGACATGGAAACAGAGGATCACAGAAATTAAAAAATAACTAAGATTGCCCAGCTGGTAAATGGCTAAGGTAGTATCTGAACCCATGTCTTTATGACTCTAAAGTCTTTTATTTTTCACAGCATCACATTGCGTCTCATTTATAAGGAAGATTCATGTAGTTATATTCCTCGAGGCCTTGCAAAATAGGATCAGTGCAGAACCCAGGGAAATAGTTATCATTTTTTTTAACATCCTTTTCCCACCCCATTGCCAACCACCAATTATTGAGAACCTACTGTTGGGAGATTATTCTTTTGTGGGTTTCTCATATTAATATTTCTGTGCATCTCATGAGCAGACCATTGACTGCCCTTTATTCTGGACTACCTTTTCCAGGATGCCTTGGAAGACAGACATAGTGTGTCTCTCCAGAGCAAAGGGCCAACATGCTTGCCATCTAGTATGATTAAGGCAATGTCTTCTTCTGGAGCATGCTTACTGTCCATTGTAAAAGATTCAGGTCTCCTAAGCTCAGGGCTCCTCTCCTGTAATAAAGCCCACTTGCATATGCTGGCCCTGTTTGGATCACCCTGTGGGAACTGGGGCTTGGGAAACTGATGCAAAAATTGCTGATAATCTGGCTACTATTATTTCTGTGAGTAATAAACAGTTCTTCATTTCTGACCCAGGAGTCTCATGTCTTCTACCATCATCCATAAAACTGTGGCAGGCTAGCTTATTAGTTTTCAAGTAGGGTCAAATCTTAGACTGTTTGCAGTTCTTGACACCCACCTTGTGCCAGGTGTTTTCACATACAGTATATTTCATCTTCACAATAACCCTTTGTTGGAGGTGTGAATAGCCCTATTTTATAGAGGAAGAAGCAGATTCCAAGAGGTTTAGAAACTTGCCCAAGTAAGTGGCAGGGCTTGGATTTGAACTCAGGACATTCTGATTCTAAAGCTGTGTTTTTCCACAGTTGTGTAGTAATCCTGTGGCCATAGCTCTTCTTTGCTTCAGGGAAAGAATGAGCCTTAATTAATTACACTGGTCAGTGTCCTAAAGATTGTTCACCTACTGTAGCGGACAAAGCCATTCCAAGAAGAGCCTTCTACTTGACTTGTGAAATCTTGGAAATTCATGGTTATTTGAAACAAAAATCTGACTCCTCACTATATTTTATTTCTCTGTGGCTTTTGACATATATTTTCTCTGTTATTGCAAAGTCCTACATGGAATTTGAGATTCTGGCAGTTGGTGATTTTTCTCAAGGAAAAGAAACATTAAGACATTTGTTCTTAGAAAAATAAATCTGTGTATGTGGCATGCATGCCCATACCTATATACAATGGAGCAATCTATTCAGGATTTATTTTTATATAGAGGACTGCTGTTATGCAAATATACACAGACCCACTCTATGCTTTAAAGACATTTTCTATATGGAGAACCAGGGATGGCACAAAGGAGAAGGGGACAGAGAGAAACAGACTGAGGATTGCATAGACACACAGAACAAATCTATCTTCCCTAGGCTCTTTTAGATGTCTTTGGAATAAAGGTAGTATGAAGGTTTGAAAGCATATTCAACATTTTAACTCCATCTCTAGAGGTAGAGCTCCAAATGCTAATGAATGTCTGTTGTGGCTTCTTGAGGTCCACATTGCTGTAATTCCACAATAGCATCACAGCCCCTTTGTTTAAGAAACTGAGTAAAAATAATAAAAATAGTAGCAGCATCTGACTCTCTACACCCCAAATCCAGTTTTAAAACCCACTTAGACTGATTTCCCTCCAGTCATTGGTGATCATAGATCATAGTAACAGTGATGGCATATCTTGCCGTCCACCACTCCACACTCTGGGGTATGGGCAGCTTCCAAGGCCCAGGCGTTAAGAAAATGAAAGGAAGATCAGAGGTCCGTCAGCCCCAGACCTAAGCCTTGAACGCCAAAACAACTGCCAAGGTCTCCATATGCTCTCCCATCCCCCTCCAGCTCCCAGACTCAAGTCTGATTTCACCATGTTCACCAGAGCACTGCCCTCCCCCTTCCCCCATCCCCAGTTTCATTAGCATAGCTGTGGCTGTGAGAGCACATGGCAAAGATTACGGTTTCCATGACCTCACTGATTCTGAAAAACACACTGATATTTCAGAAAATATATGTATTCTTTCCTTGTGAGATTAAGAACAAATCTAATAACACATACAGGATGCCTCCTCTGAGCCTTCTCCTCTTACCATCCCCCCATCCTCCAAGTACAGATTCTCTTATTCCTTTTCTCACAACCATTCAGGAATCCAGTTAAATGAATTCAGGGTTAAGATATACAGACTTGGGCCACTTATCAACACTCTAACCAATAGATGGGGTCCATTGGCTCCTGCATTCCCCTTTTTGGAAATGACTGTGCACTGCCTGACCTAAAATGTATAGTACTTGCATACCCTTCCCCCAACAACCGCAGTTGGACAAGTAGGTAATTTTTTTCTCCGTATGATTGCCCTCTTGGTGAGCTGCTGTAGTGGGAAGCAGCAAAAAGAGCTCCTTTTTAGCAGACTCTGCTGGTTCCCTGTCCATATCCCGTGAACTCTTACCATTTCACAGTGCTCCCACTGACTTCCAATTGGCAGCATCTACATCTCTGTGTCTGATGGCTTTTTCTGGAGCAGTGGGGGCCACTCTGCACCTATATGTGGCAGGTTTGAAGCACCAAGGAATTAACGCTGCAGGGAGCAGCCCTCAGTCAATGACTCTTGGCGTTGGTGTATAATACAACTCCCTTTCCCCTCATGTGGGATAAATTTGAGACTGTGTTTTCCACAGTTTTCCAGAGCTTCCTCATGGGATTAATTTCCAATTACCTACCGTGGGTAGATGGTTTTATAATGTACTCCTTATTGAATGCCTTCCCTTCTCTGAATCACCTTCCCACTCTCCTATTCATGTTCTCAACACCTCTCAAACAAACTATGTACTTGCACTGAATTCTTGGGGGAATCCAAACTATGATACCTGCTAAATGTTATATAAAATCATTGAGGAAGCTCCATTAACCCATTGGCTGAAAGTACAAGGAGGCATGGGGAAATGATTCTGACACCCTTTTAGAGACTCCAACAGAAGGTGGAAATGAGATGGAGCAGGGACCCCCTCTTAAGGGCCTGCCTGGCCTCTCAAGCATAGAAATAAAGGAAAAATCTTGAGTCCCTTCAAGGCAAATTCCAGGCACTTAACTAGCCTTGAAAAGTGAATGGGCAGCCTAACGAGCAGGAAGATAGTCCTCCAGGCAAGTCCATGGTCCTCCAGGCAAGCCAGAGTCACTTGGTGTTTTGGTTCCCTATGGAAACTAAAAGATGGCATCTTAACATATGTTCTTGAGTTGTTTTTCAGAACCCCCACCAGATGGAAAATGAAGATATGGGGAAATTGAGGAATTGAACTCTGATCACTGTTCATTGTTGTAAGTTTCTCCCTGAGGGTCTTGGAGAGAATCATACCCACACAACATCCCTTTCAGCTAATGAAAGAATCTCTTAATCCACCTATGTACCCCTGCCTTTAAAAACCCTTGCTTATAAGCCACCAGGGAGTTCAGGTCTTAAGTGTTAGCTGCCCATTCTCCTTGCATGGTGCCATGCAATAAAAATGCCCCTTTCTCCCACTGCAACTTTTGGCTTCAGTGTTTGGCTTTGCTGCACTGGGTGAGTGCACCCCAGTCTGGTTGGGTACCAGAAACCCTGGCAAAGAAGGTTCATATGAACAAATCCATTAATTTTAGCTTCTGTAGTTCAATTATCTTCAAAACAACTCAAGCAGCCTTTTTGAGTTTGGTAGTTTTCGAGTGCTTGCTCATCGGTCAGTCTGTCTTCTTTCCACACTTTTATCTCTCTCACTGGATAATGTCAAGATTATTTCTGTGATGAAAATAGCTTTTATATCAGTATATAAGGGGTCTGGGTTTCCATCCCAACTCTCTTGTTTGTGGTGTAATTGGGAAAGTTTTAAAATTCTTTTGAACTTCAGTTCACTTGTTTCTAAATTCAGGGCAAAAATGCCCATTACACTAGGTCATTCACCCAACAAATATTTTTTGAGCACCTACATATGTACTGGTTTTGTGCTAGCTCTCTGGTGATACACTCATAAATAGTACAGTTTCTTCCCTCATGACATTCACAGCACAGATGTGTGGGCTCTGGAATCAGACAGCTACTTCCACTAGCTCTGTGACCTCATAAAACGTTCGGGTTTTTTTGCCTTGTAAAGTGAGTGTGCCTTGGATGACCAATTTCCTCACAGGGTTGTGAGAATTAAAATCTATGACCAAGGTAAAACACATAGTACATAGTTCCCAGTACATAAAAAATATTCAATTAGTGAGTAAGACACAGGAAGATTACAACAGTTAATATTTATTGAGTGCTTACAACATGCCAGGCATTGCTTAAACATTTTAAATACACAAACTCATTTAGGCCACCCAAGAACCCTTAGAGGTAGACACTATTCTTTGCTATTTTTATCATCCCCATTTGATGAATAAGGAAGTGTAGAAAGGCCAGGTAACTTGTCAAAGTTCATATAGCTAATATACAGAATCAGGATTTGAACCCAAGTCGTCTGGATGCAGAATCTATACTCTTAAGTTTACACCCTCACGTCTCAAGGTGTGGTCCTTGGAGGAGCTTGTTCAAAATGCAGAATCTTGGACCCACCCTAGACCTACAGAATTAGAATCTGTATTTTAATGAGATGCCCAGGTGAGTCATGTGCATGCTACAGTTGGAGAAGCACTGCTCTGCCCCATGCCAATTGGAGTTTGACTAGTTAAGGGCTTCAGTGGAGTCATGTCTAAGGTACTATTAGAATAAAAGTCCAGGAAAGCTTGGACTGAAAATAATTCAGTAAAATATAATGTGTATTTCTGAAAATTATTGGTATGTAGGTGCTCAACAAACACTAAAACACACACACAAACACACACACACGCACACGCACACGCATATGCATGCGTACCACCATTGTAAACAGGAGCACAGACCAGTGACTTGTGAAGGCCTAGCTTCCTCCCTGGCCACAGCTGCCCCAACAGATGCCACTGGCCTTAAGTTATTCTGCATTTGTCATTGGCCATTAGGCATTATTGCTGACAACCATGTTCTCTCTCACCTTGATGGTTCAGAAAGCAATTTGCATAGGCATAATTGTTTTGTTTTGATTTCTTCCCTTCTTTGTTGTCATGGTTATTCAGTTCATTTGCATCTTCTTTCACATTAACCTGAATGGCATTCAGAGGGTCTCCTTCAAGGAGGGGGAAATCACACATAAAGGGTGAGGCAGAGTCTTAATACCCGAGTGTCTGGTGATGGTTTTTAGATGAAGGCACCTCTAAAGTAGAAATAATTTTTAAGATTCAGCCTGAAATCACTATTCATCTGGAGGCCTCCTCTTCAGATCTGGAGTTGGAGCTCTGTATCTTGTTTATGTGCAAGTCTCAGTGGCAGAGAATATGTCCCCAAACAGAAAGGACATCATTATCATAATGTGACTCAGCACAGAGACTATAGGGAAAAGTACCCTTCCCAAGGCAATTTCATTCTTCCCATTGCTGGGGGGCAGGGACTGAACCCCTATTTCAGTCATCTACTATACCCAAACCACTCAAAAATGTAATGGCTTAACCATCAACCATTTCATCTCTCATGATTCATTGTGTTGAATGTGTTCATCTGGGTGATTCTTTGCTCATGATGTCAGCTAGGGCAGCAGTCATCTGGGTGCCTGATTGGACTAGGATGTTCAAGATGCCAGATTACTCACATGGCTGGCAGTTGATGCAGGCATTTGGTGGAAAACTCCAGTGGGCAGTTGACCAGAGTTTTTCGGTTCCCCTCCATGTGGCCTTTCCATATGGCTTGGATCACTTACAGCATGGTGGCTGAGTCCCAAAAGGGGGTATTCCAAGGAAAGAAGTACTCTATTGGTCAAGAGAAAGCACTGATTCAAGGGAAGAGAAAATAGGTTCTCCACCTCTTGATGAGCATAGAGGAGGGCAGGACTTGCTGGATAATCCTTAGAGACTAGCTTACACAATGTCTCTTTCTAACCTTTGTTGTCCACCTTTCTCCAACTCAAACTTTTCTACTATGCCCTCTGGAATTCTTATTTAGTTACCAACAAAATTCCCTCTAACCCAAGTCTCTTCTCTGAATGTTTCCTTTATATTCTTGCTTGCTCTACATAAATCCTGGCTTTTTCCTGAAGACACAGCTTTTGCGGCCACCCTCTGAGGTGACAGTTATTTTCTACCCCATGTTCCTCATATCCCTGCGGGATCGGTGCCTTTCCTTGCTGTTCATTTCTAGTTTCCAAGACCTTTCTCCCTCCTCACTAATACCACCCCCTCTCTATCTTTGAATCTTATGTCATTGGACTAAACCACCCACTACTCTTCTTGGTTACAGTCATCAGCCAGCCCTGTGTCACTCTCCCTCCTTCTTCTAAGATTTCAGATCTCCTGCACTGTCACTCTCTCTAATGCTGCTCCTGTCATGATGCTTGGGCATTTCCATACCATATCAATAACCCTTCCAATATTCTGCCTCTCTGTCCCTTGACTTTCCTTCCTCCAGTGATTGTGTCTCTCCCAACCTCAGTTGCACACTCCCATAGTCATATCCTGAAATTATCTCCAATTCCTTTGCCTCCTTCATAATCTCTGTTCTCCCAAGGCATCAAATCCAAGCAGTTGTTTTGTTTCTGTAAAAAGTATACCTGGGGCATGACAAAATTAACCACAATACTCTTAATGCCTTTGGGCCAAATAGCAGAATGGCTTTAGTCAGTTTATTCAAGAGCTGCTTAACAGAGATCAGCAAGTGTTCACCAGCTGCACGCTCAACACTGAAATGAAGAAAGCTGCTAAATCCATGGAGGCGTCACAGTGTGGGGCACTACGCAGGGGGGATCATGCTACATTTAGAGTCAAAAGAGCTAAGTTTAAGAACTACTTTTGTTTCTTGGGCATTGTGGTTCATTGGGCAATTCACTTGATTCCTATGAGCATCAATTTCTTTGTATAAAACTACAAGACATTCAGCTGTCTACCTCATAGGATTGTTTTGAGGATTAAATCAAATAATATATGTGATGCTCATTTGTAAACTGTAAAGGACCTTACAATATGATTTTTTAATGTAAACCTGTACCAGATTTTGGTCTGAAGAATAGTGTGATAGAGTTTTAACAAGAATTTTAGAAGAAACGAAGGTGTATTTTAAAGTTTTTCCAGGGAGAGTTGGTTATTGCAGGCTGTTTAGTTCTGATACATTTTGATGCCTATTCCTAATGTCCAGCACTGCCACTTCTGCTTATTTTGGAGTAGCTCATTATGTGACAAAGAACAGTTTTTAGAGCTTTATAGAACTTTATATTATTTCTTTCAAGTTAATATTAAGGTTTATTATATGCCAGATACTGTACTAGGTGCTGGGAATATACTGGTGGGCAAAAATAGATACAGTGCCTACCCTCACAGAGCTTTTAGGTGGGCTAATCAACGATCACACAATTGTGATAAGAGCTAGAAAGAAGACATGATAAGTCTAGGAGGGCCTGTACTAGGAAGATCTGACCTAGTCAGAATGTGAAGAAGGCTTCCCTGAGGAGCTAAAATCTGACGGCAGGTAGGAATCAAATAGATGAAGAAGAGAGTTGCATTAGTTTCCCATGGCTGATGTAAAAAGTTACCACACATTTAGTTGCTTAAACAACACAAATTTATTATCTTATAGCTCTGGAAGTCAGAAGTTCTAAAATCAAGGTGTCAACAGGACTGCATTCCTTCTGGATGCTCTCAGAAAGAGTCCATTTCCAGGCCTTTTCCAGTTTCTAGAGGCCACATTGGCTCATGGCTTCTTATTTCATCTTTAAAGCCAGCAACATGGCATCTTCAAATCTCTCTCCTGTCTGACCTTGGCTTCCTTCATCACCTTCTCTGACTCTGGCTCTCCTACCTTTCTCTTTCCCTTATAAGGACACTTGTGATTACAATGAGCCCACCCAGACAATCCAGGATATTCTCCCCATCTCAAGATCCTTACTTTAACCACATCTACAAAGTCCCTTTTGCCATATAAAGTAATATGTTCACAGGTTCTGGGGATTAGGACGTTGATATCTTTGGGAGAGGGGGCTATTATTCTGTTTGCCAAGGGAGGGAAGAGCATTTTATGTGGAAGAAATATGTGCAAAAGCCCTGGGATTGGACAGAGAATCTCAAATAGAAGGGACTGAAAGTAGATCAGTGGGGCTGGAGCCCAGAACTAGAGAGAGGGTGGGGCATGAAGAGGCTAGAGAGATGGGCAGGGACTAGACCAGGGGTGGGGAACCTGCAGCCTTAAGGCCACATATGGCCTTTTAGGTCCTTAAATGTGGCCTTTTGACTGAATCCAAATTTTATAGAACAAATCCTTTTATTTGTACTAATACATTTTTATTCATCTTTTATATTTTTATTTTATTTTTAAAATAAAAATATTTAAAATACTAAAGAATAAAATAAGTTTCAATGAAATAATCCTCCCAGATTGCTGGCACAACTAGGACACTAGTAAGCCATAAGGGCTAAATTGATGGCTGCTATACTTGTGATTTAGTTCTAACTTCCCCTGCCTGACTGGCACCACTACCACCTGAGGCTGGTTGGCGAGAGTTTATGGGGGTTGAGTAAACCAGTCCATTATCAGCTTTTGACAGTGGTGCACTGTGTTTCTGTTTGAGGTGGAATTTGTGAATAGTTGCACAGCTTGGCAGTATTTTTTAATTCTGTCTGCTTAACAGCCCATCATGTCAAAGAAGACCAAGAGAACACTGAAGGGAGAAAACAGATTTTTTAATGAGGATTGGGAATTGCAATATTATCTTGTTTCTGCCAAAGATAAGATGATTTGCTTGCTTTATGATATAGCAATATCAACATTAAAGAAATTCAATGCTCGTCAGCATTATAACACTCCTAAGGACCACAAATATTTTAAATTAGAGGGAGAGGCACAAAAGATTGTATTGCAGAAATTAAGCAATGAAAAGCAAAAGCAAAGACAATTCTTTCAAGCAGCAATAAGACCTGGAAGTAATGCCACTGAAGCAACTTATAAAGTAGCTTATATACTTGGGAAAAAAGGGAAGCCATTCAGTGATGTAGAGATTGGGAAAGAGTGCATTGTCAAAGTTGTAGGATGCTTAGACCCCAATAACATTTCAAAGTACAAACAATTGCCTCTTTCAAGGAGAACCATAACAGATTGGCAGCATGAATTATCCTTCAACTTAACAGAACAACTTCATATAATACTTCAAAAGGAAGATATATATTATTCAATCACTTCAGATGAATCACCTGATACTACTGACTTGGTGCAGGTTTTATACTTCATTCAGGTCATAACAGAAGATTTTCTTTGCTATGAAGAGTTACTTGCTTTGGGCACTCTTGCAAACAGAACATGGGGAATGGACATCTTCAACAACTTTCAAGATAAATGTCATGAAGTTGGACTGAATTTGGTAAATTTAGTGAGTGTATGTACAGATGGTGCACCTTCCATGACAGGAAAACATGAAGGGTTTATTGCACAGATAAAAAAAAGTGTTAACAGATCCAGATGCTCTCATTTCTTTTCATTGTATCTTGCATCAGCAAAATCTCTGTGCTAAAGCTACTATTTTAAGTGACACTTTGCAACAAGTTATAAGTATTGTTAACTATATTTGTGCAAATGCAACTCAGCATCATCAGTTTCATAACATGCTAAAGTTGAATGATGAGGTATTCAGTATGGATTTCCTGTATCATTCTAAAGTGTGTTGACTATCACAGGGACAGGTGTTAGCCAAAATTTTATCTCTGTGAGAACAGATAGTTAAATTTTATGAAGAACCGAATCAGCAATATGAATTATTGAAAAAAGACTTCTATATGAATGCAGCATTTCTGTGTGATATCATGTCAAATCAGAATGACTTGAATATTTCTTTGCAAAGTAAAACTAAGTTTACATATGACATGTGGCAAAAAATCCAAGCATTTGGAAAAAAGCTATCTTTGTTCAAAACACTTCTTCTTCAAAAGGAAATTTCGGATGAACATTTTCCCCAGTTAGCAAAGGTCATTGATGAGCAGGATGATATATGCAAATCATTTGAAGAATACACAGCTGTTATAGACCTATTATTATAATTGGAGAATACAATGAAAGGTTCACTGACTTTGAGAATCATGACATCACACGCAAATTAGCATTTCAGCCTCACCTAGTTGATATCACCAAGACACCTAAAGAACTACAGATGGAATTGATTGAGCTCTCAGTAGATGACATTTTAAAGTCATTGTTTGATGCTAAGAAAGATCCAATTGAACCATGGAAAAATGCAGTAGAATACCCATGCCTTCAGTGACATGTCTGAAAAATGCTTTCTTGCTTTTCAACCACTTATTGCTGCAAATCTACTTTCTCCTACCTAACCCAACTCAAGATGCCCTTAAGGTCACAAATGACCAATACCCATCTAGAGGATGGATCAACTGAAACTATGGACCTCCATGCTGCAACCAAATATTCAAATGATTTCCAACAAAAAGCAGACAGAACAAAGTCATTAAAAGGTTAGTTAACTTTAAAATTAACAAATAGTTTTCATTTTTTGAAATTATTAAGTACATAGCAGTTAGACTTTTACAAAATAATGTACATTTTAAAGTATATCTAATTGAAGTTTCTTGAATGTGGCCTTATTTGATTACAGGTAAATTAATGCAGACTTCCAATGTGAAGTTTCCCCCCACCCAGACTAGACCATACAGGATCTTCAGGTCATGTAAAATAATTTTGCCTTGATTCCCAAAGCCATGGAAAAACACTGATAGGCTTTAAGCAGGAAAGTTGGCATGCTCATGTTTATACTTTGAGAAGATAATTCTGCTGCAGGGTGTGGAGAGTGGACTGGGGGAGCTAGTAGTTGAGATAAACAATAGCAATAGCTTGTACTAGCTGGAAGTGAAGAAAAGTTGAAGGACGGGAGAGAGATATAGAAGGAAACTCATTAGGACTTGTTAATGCTTGGTCATGAGGCTTCAGTGGGAGGGAGAAGTGAAGGATGCCAAGAATAACCAACTGGCTTCAGTCCTGCATTCCCTGGATGAACAATGGTGCAACTCATCAAGATAGGGAACAGATTGTGAACAAGGACCAGGTTTGTTTGTGACACTCATGAGTTTGGTTTGGAATTTCTTAGTTTGGGGTGCCCTTGAGCCATCCATGAGGTGTCAAGTAGACCTCCATTGGTAGAGGTCTGGATCTCAGAGGAGAAGTCTAGAATTGGAGGTAGAAATTTATGAGCCATCTTCATATAAATGTCTGAGGTATGTGTATGGATGGGATTTTTTAGGGAGAGTGGGAAGGGTATGTGGTTAAGGGCCAAGGATTGAGGAACTCCAAAATTTAATACCTTGGTGAGGAGGAAAAACCTGCAGAGACAGAGAGCCCAGAAAGGTAGGAAGAAAAGGTAGGAGGGCTTTTTTTCCTTGAAGCCAAGGGAAGTGAAATTTTTTTTTTGGAAGTGAATAATTTTAAAAGTAGTGAGTGGTCATCAATGTCAAAAGCTTTCATGAGGTAAAGTAAGAGGAGAACAAAAAAATTTCTATTGGATTTAATGACATTATCAAGTACATTCCTCAAAAGTGTAGGACTACCTAAGTCTATATATTTCTTCTCATTGTTTGAGATGAAGAAAATGAGTCACACTAGAAGAAAATAACTTAACCAAGGCTAAATCATAGAAACCTGAACTGGGTGGGGCCAGTTCCTGATTTGGAGGCTCAATCCTCTGGTACCTGTGACCCCAGGGTGACTTCATGGCCCTCCCTTCTTCTTTATCAAGGTCCAAAGGAGTTACTAGAACTGTAGCACTTTATACACAATTGGCACTCAAATATTTGTTGATTGATTACGTGAACAACACATACATTTCTTTCTGACATGTATTAATCTTACCCACAGGGATTAGGAGTTTTTATTCATGTACTGCCTCAAGGTCCTGATTCATAATAAACAAAAACTTCTTTCCTATTCATCAAGGTGTGCTCTTATATTCTCACATGCCTGACAGATTATTTTTCTATTGTGTGCTCTTGGTCATTTCCTTCCTATATGTGGAAATGTTTGGGAAAAGTTTTTTGTGTAGACAAAGTGAAAAGTATTTTTTTTTAAACAGAAGAGAACGTTTTCACTGTGGGAGATATGGCAGACAGGGTGCTCAGAAATTTGAACTCCCAGCCAGGCTCTGAAAAACCATCATGAACCAGCTTACTGCCATTTGTCTCTTCTTTTTGAAAAATGGGCCCATAGCACTTGCTGCAACTAAAGGCAACAAAGAGAAGTTATGAAAGAAAATGAAGCTCTGTGTTTGTATGTGTGTGAATAATTTGGAATTTTAAGAATGAAGTGTATCTACCCACATTTTCACTCCTATACTCAACAGAACTGAATACACATGTGGATGAGTTGCATACAAAAATGTTAATAGCAGGACCCAAACTGAAATAAAAAGACCTAAATTATCATTGTATCAGTTAGCTTCTGCTAAATAACAAATGACTCCAAAACTTAGCAGTTAGTTTCTACAGGTCAGCAATTTGGACTAGGCTCAGCTGGGTGGTTCTACTGATCTGAGCTAATCAAGATCAGCTGAGCCTGGCCCAGACCAGAGACTAACTGTCCAGCAGAAGGTTAACTAAATATTGGTTATTGTGATAAGCCACTACATTCTGGGTGGTTTGCTATCCAGCAATAGATAACTGATACAAAGTCACCTCAGTTCATAGTCTTACAGGGCATAGGTAAGTTTCTCAAGTTTCTAGATAAAAGATGTAGCAATTATTTCCTCTAAATTTTCCCTTCTCCTTTGCTTAAAAGATAGACTCATGATCTTCAAAACAGAGAGCAATGGTTGATACTGATGATGTTTTCCTTAGCAAATTTAGATATAGGCTCCTCTAAAATTAAATTATTTTCTTAAATTCTGTATCCTGTCAATTTGTACAAACAACCACCTGGAGCTTTATAAAAGTCTTTAAAATAGGGGTTCTCAACTGCAACACTACTGATACTTTGGACTAAATAATTCTTTATTGTTCTATGTATTGAAGGATGTTTAGCAGCATCCCTGGCCTTTACCTACTAGATGCAAGTAGTAGTCCCAGTTATGACAACAAAATTGCCGAATGTTCCCTGTGGTGCACAATTGCTCCTGGTTGAAAACCACTGCTCTAGAAAAACTGTTTAGGGAACATCAATGCGGGCACCACTATGAAAACCAAGGAGGGTGATGGTGAATGGATGACAATGAAGCAAGTGAAGAAATAGGGAAAGAGGAATGAACATTTATTCAGCCCCAACCATGTACATTGCTAATGCCATTAAAGTCTCACAAGATCCTTGCGAAGTTACCACCACCTCATCCCATAGCATAGATGAGGAACTAGAGGCTTAGGGAACATAAGTGACACATATGACTATTAAGAGGTGGATCTGGTGATCTAAGCCAGGTATGTCTGACTCCAATATCCACCATGGATCCAGGGCTGCCTCCCACTTAGGCCAAAAAAAGTCAGAGATGTCTAGCAGCAGCCACCCAAAGGTGATCGATGGTCCCAAGGAGGGAAGACAGGCTCTTCTATAATGAGCTCAAAAGACAGTATCCAAAGTCTGGTAAGTGAGTGTGGGGAGGGCAGAGGTCAGGTAGGGTTATCAAGCAGCACACCACTCATCATTACCAACTTTAGGTCATGAAATCTTCTGTAGGCCTGGGTTGGACATGGAGGAGTTTTATTAGTTCAGGATAGGAAAAGGGTGGTGACTAATAATGTCCACACCTCATTTTATTCTATATTTCTTTTTAAAAGACTTTTAAGTGATTTTTTTAATCTTTAAAAATTCATTTAACTTATATTGTAACAGACAATGCATGCACATAGTACAAAATTTTCAGGATACAAAAGAGTAAGCAGTGAAGTTTCCCTCCTGTCTTTCTCCCCAGACCTTGATTTCCCATCCCAGAAGGCAATCACTATTATCAGACTTTTGTGTATCCTTCTAGAGATAGTCTATGTATAGTCAAGCAATATTTTTTCCATCAATGGCAACATCGTATGCACACTTTTGAGCACCATAAATATATATATATGTGTGGGTGTGTAGATACATATATATGTATATGTGTATTTGTATACACACATGCACAGAGATATATATACAGTCATGCACCACATAACAATGTTTTGGTCAATGATGGAAATGACAGTGGTCCCATAAGATTATAATGGAGCAGAAAAATTCCTATCACCTAGTGACATTGTAGCCACTGTGGTCACAGTACAATGCATTACTCACATGTGGGTGGTGATACTGATGTAAATAAACTTAGTGTGCTGCCAGTCATATAAAAGTCTAGCAATACAATTATGTACAGTATATAATACCTGGTAATGATAATAAAAGACTATGCTTTATGGATTTACTATACTATACTTTTTATTGTTATTTTGGAGTATACTCCTTCTACTTATATAAAAAAAATTAACTGTAGAACAGCCTCAGGCAGGTCCTTCAGGAAGTATCCCAGAAGGAGGCATTATTATAGGAGACGACAGCTCCATGCATATGTGTTATCGCCCCTGAAGACCTTCCAGTGGGACAAGATATGGAGGTGGAAGACAGTGATATTTATGATCCTGAACCTGTGTAGGCCTAGGCTACTGTGTGTGCTTGTGTCTTTGTTTTTAACAAAAAAATTTAAAAGTAAAACAAAGAATAAGGATATAAAGAAAGAAAATATTTTTGTATACCTGTACAATGTGTTTGCATTCTAAATTAAGTGTTATTACAAAAAAGTTTATAAAGTAAAAAGTTACAGTAAGCTAGGGTTGATTTAGTATTGAAGAAAGAAAAAAATTTTAAATAAATTTTAGGTGGCTTAGGTGTCCAGTGTTTATAAAGCCTACAGTAGTGTACAGTAATGTCCTAGGTCTTCACATTCACTCACCACTCACACACTGACTCACCCAGAGCAACCTCCAGTCCTGTAAGCTCTTTTCATGGTAAGTGCCCTACACAGGTGTATCAATTTTTATCTTTTATATTGTATTTTCACCGTACCTTTTCTATGTTTAGAAACACAAATAGTTACCATTGTGTTACAATTGCCTGTAGTATTTAGTACAGTAACATGCTGTACAGGTTTGTAGCCTAGGGGCAATGGGCCATACCATATAGCCTATATGTGTAGTAGGCTATACCATCTAGGTTTGTGTTCTAGGATGTTTGCACACTGGTGAAATTGCTTAATGACACATTTCTCAGAACGTATCCCCATAGTTAAGGTCTGTGTGACTCTGTGTGTGTGTGTGTGTGTAATAATTTTGGAGCACCTTTCAAATTAGTACACGAAATCTGTCTCTTTTTTTATGGTTGCCTAGTATTCCATAGTAGGAATATGGAATAATTTGGTAAATTGGCCTTCTAGTAATGAACATTTAGATTGTTTCTATTCTGTTGCTATTACAAACAAAACCTCAATGAGAAGTCCTGTACACACACATTTTTTCCCCACATGTGCAAGTGTATCTGTTTATCCAGATTGAATTTCGTTATTTTTCTTTCCTCTTTCTTCCTACAGTGTCAGTGCCAAGATCAGTGTAACTTTGGAAGCAAGGGAAAGGAAATAGAGCATCTGAACAAAATATCAAGTCTACAATTAACCTTGATAAATCAAGCCTCAGAAGGAAAATAGAAAGGAGAATGGTCACACGTGGTAAGTTAAATATTATGTCACTTGGCTTCTGGGCCTCAGATTCCTCATCTAGAAATTGCTAGACTGAGATGGAACCTCAGATATTCTTTGGTGCATTCCCCCTCCATGTTTTTACATTTGGGGACATTGAGATCCTGAGATGCTTGTAAATAGATGAGCTCAGTTAGATTGAAATCTAAGTCAAGTTCCAATTCTGTGCTCTTTCTAATACACTATCACAATGTCCTTCTCAACCCTATTATTTTGAAACTAAGAAAAAATTGTCATTTAAAACTCAAACTGTATCCACCTCTGCCTTCTAAAGTGGTGGTATAATTCACAGCAACAAAGAACTAAATCTCTGCTCCCTTTTAATCACAGGGACTGTGGAGTGAGGGAGAAGGCAAGGATGGATATTTCAAAACCTCTGCCAGTGAGTATTTGGCCCATTTTGTAACAAAATATAGAATAATGACACATGGATGTGGCTGCCCTTCTAGGCAGAGGTGTAGAGAGCTAAAAGACTTTGCATAATACTGTGAAGGGAATGGGATTTTCTGGGGAAGCCTGAGTTGACAGTCCCCAATCTGGGTAAGCAAGAAGCTTAGAAGACAAGCAGCATGGCTAAACAACATGGAGGGGTGGTCCAAATTTTTTATAAAAATAAAAATGTCTGATATTCAATTTTAAGCTGTTTGGCCTTGCCACTAAGTGGAAAGCTGTTTTTTAAAATTCCATTAATTTTAATGGGAAACATTACAATGCATCCTGTCCCAATCCAAGATATTCAAACAGTTTTCACAGATAAGAAAATATATCAAGTAAACGGTGAAAACAAGTTTATATAAAAAATTAAGAACAATTTCAAAGTAAATAAATACAGTTTGTACACAAAATAAAATGTAGTGAGGAAAAGTAGACTTGATGGGGTGGTGGAGGAGAGGTTGGGGGGGTCATTTTTTGGAAGGTGAATTCTTTTGTCTACACCATTTGCTTCACCAGGTTTCAACTTTGGGGAGGGGAGTTCATGGTTATTTTGTACTCTAACTGCACTTGAATATAAAGTTATAGCCTACAAATCACCTTTAGGACAAAATAAAAGCTAAACCTAAGAGGGCTTTGAAACGTGAAATTGCACATGCACAAAGATTAAGGAAATGTACACAATACCTCTTCATCCCTTTCACTTGGCATCCGTATGCAAAGCAGAACATTCTGGGCTCATTCAAACATGATGCTCTATTCAAATTTGTTCCATATGATATGCTCTGACAAGTAAATGTATGGTCGAGTAAAATTTGTGAGCGTGACTTAGCCTGGAACTGAAATGATGTCATATCACTTCTTATAGTATATTTGTTTGGTGTGTTTGGGGAATAAAAAAGTCAATATATTGGGGAAAAAAAAGGGAGTCATTGTTCAAAAAGTGGTACAACCTTTCAAGAGCCGTTATGACCAAAAGTCATTAACTGAACAGTTGTTATGTGAGGTAAGTCTGTACCTGGAAAGTGGTAATGGAATCATCTCGATTGGTTTCTCATTAATCATAGTCACCCTTTAAGCCCGGGCACGTCGCCAACCCAAACCAAATTAGAGTCTCCTCTCACAGAGAAGGGGGTGGCTGTTGGGGAGGCCACTAAACGTGTCTGCCACAATATATCTGTTCCCTTCCACATTGCTTGGAAAATGTGCATTATGCAAGAAGTTAACTGGAGCTTGGTAATAGATTTATATATAACTTTAAAATTTTTTTTAAATTTTTAATTATTATGGGTACATAATAGTTGTGTATCTTTATAGGGTACGTGTGATGTTTTGATACAGGCATACAATGTGAATTAATCAAATCAGGGTAATTGGGGTATCCATCACCTCAGGCATTTATCATTTCTTTGTGTTAGGAGCATTCCAATTCTACTCTTTTAGTTGATTTAAAGTATACCCTAAATTATTGTTGATTATAGTCACTTTGTTGTGCTATGGAATATTGTTTATTCTATCTAACTATCTAACTATATTTTTGTACCCATTAACTATCCCCACTTTATCCTCCCCCTGACCCCTGCTACCCTTCCCAGCCTCTGGTAACCATCATTGTACTCTCTGTCTCTGTGAGATCAATTGTTTGTAATATTTAGCTCCCACATGTGAGTGAGAACATGCTAGATTTGTCTTTCTGTGCTTGGCTTATTTCACTTAATATATTAATAATGTTCTCCAGTTCCATGCATATTGTTGCAAATGGCAGGATTTCATTCTTTTGTGGCTATATAATATTCCATTGTGTATATGCACCACAATTTCTTTATCCATTCATCTGTTGATGGGCACTTATGTTAATTCCATATCTTGGCTATTGTCAATAGTGCTGCAGTAAACATGGGGGTGCAGATATCTTTTTGATATACTGAATTCCCCTCCTTTGGATATATACCCAGCAGAGGGATTGTTGGGTCATATGGTAGTTCTGTTTTTAGTTTTTTGAGAAATCTCCATACTGTTCTCTGTAGTGGATGGAATAATTTACATTCCCACAAACAGTGTACGAGGGTCCCCTTTCTCCACATTCTCACCAGCATTCGTTATTGCCTGTCTTTTTGATAAAAGCCATTTTAACTGGGGTGAGATGATATCTCATTGTAGTTTTGGTTTGCATTTCTCTGATGACTAATGATGTCGAGCATTTTTTCATATACCTATTGGCCATTTGTATGTTCTTCTGAGAAATGTCTGTTCAGATTCTTTGCCCATTTTTAAATCAGATTATTTGATTATTTCCTACTGAGTTGTTGGAGCTCCTTATATATTCTAGTTATTAATCCCTTGTCAGATGGGTAGCTTGTAAATATTTTCTCCCATTCTGTGGGCTGTCTCTTCCCTTTGTTGATTGTTTCCTTTGCTGTGCAGAAGCTTTTTACCTTGACGTGATCCCATTTGTCCAATTTTGCTTTAGTTGCCTGTGCTTTGGGGGTGTTACTCAAGAAATCATTGCCCTGCCCAGACCAATGTCCTGAAGTGTTTCCACAATGTTTTCTTTTAGTAGTTCCATAGTTTCAGGTCTTAGATTTAAGTCTTTAATCCATTTTGATTTGATTTTTGCCTATGGCAAGAGATAAGGGTCTAGTTTTATTCTTCTGCATATGGATATCCATTTTTCCCAGCACCATTTATTGAAGAGATTGTCCTTTCCCCATTGTATATTCTTGGCACCTGTGTCAAAGATAAGTTCACTATAGATGTGCGGATTTATTTCTGGGTTCTCTATTCTGTTCCATGTACCTATTTTTTATGCCAATACCATGCTGTTTTGGTTATTACAGCTCTGTGGTATAACTTGAAGTGAGGTAATGTGATTCCTTCAGTTTTGTTCTTTTTGCTCAGGTTGGCTTTGGCTATTCTGGGTCTTTTGTGGTTCCATAAAAATTTTAGGATTATTTTTTCTATTTCCACGAATAATGCCTTTGTTATTTTGATGAGGATTGCATCAAATCTGTAGATTGCTTTGGGTAGTATAAACATTTTAACAATATTGATTCTTCCAATCCAAGAGCATGTAATATCTTTGATAAAAGAAATTGATGAGGACACACAAAAAAATACAATGTTTCATAGTTTTTGTTGTAGAGATCTTTTACTTCTTTGGTTAAGTTTATTTCTAGTTATTTTATTTGTAGCTATTATAAATGGGATTACTTTCTTGGTTTCTTTTTCAGATTATTTGCTGTCAGCATATAGAAATGCTACTGACTTTTGTATGTTGATTTTGTATCCTGCAACTTTACTGAATTTGTTTATCAGTTCTAATAGTTTTTTTGTGGAGTCCTTAGGTTTCTCTAGGTATAGGGTCATATCATCTGCAAAAAAGGATAATTTGACTTCTTCCTTTCCAATTAGGATGCCCTTTATTTATTTCTCTTTTCTGATTGCTGTAGCTAGAACTTCCAGTATTATGTTGAATAATAGGGGTGAAAGTGGGCATCCTTGTCTTGTTCCAGATCTTAGAAGAAAGGCTTTCAGTTTTTCCCCATTCAGTATGATACTCTCTGTGGGTCTGTCATATATGGCTTTTATCAGGTTGAGGTAAGTTCCTTCTATACCCAGTTTTTTAAAAGTTTTTATCATGAAGGGATGTTGAATTTTATCTAATGCTTTTTCAGCATCAATTGAAATTATCATACAGTTTTTGTCCTTTGTTCTATTGATATGATGTATCAATCACATTGATTAATTTGCATATGTTGAGCCATCTTTGCATCCATGGGATGAATCCCACTTGATCATAATGAATAATCTTTTTAATTTGTTGTTGAATTTGGTTTGCTAGTATTTTGTTGAGGATTTTTACATATATATTCATTAGAGATATTGGCCTGTAGTTTTCTTTTTTTTTTGTTGTATCTTTGGCTGATTTTGGTATCAGGGTGATACAGACCTCATGGAATGAGTTTGGGAGTATCCTCTCCTGGATTTTTGGGAATAGTTTAAGTAGGATTGGTATTAGTTCTTCTTTCACTGCTTGGTAGAATTCAGCAGTGAAGCCATCGGGTCCTGGGCTTTTCTTTATTGGGAGACTTTTTATTACTGCTTCTATCTTGTTACTTGTTATTGGTTTATTCAGGTTTTGGATTTCTTCCTGATTTGATCTTGGTAGGCTGTATGTGTCTAGGAATTTATCCATTTCTTATGGGTTTTCCAATTTATTGGCATATAGTTGCTCATAGTAGTCTCTAATGATTCCTTGTATTAATATTTCTGCAGTATCAGTTATAATGTCTCCTTTTTCATCTCTGATTTTATTTATTTGGGTCTTCTCTCAGTTAGTGTGGCTAAAGGTGTGTCAATTTTGTTTATCTTTTTGAAAAACCAACTTTTGTTTCATTAATCTTTTGTATTTTTTTGTTTCAATTTCATTTATTTCTGCTCTGATCTTTATTGTTTTTTTTCCTACTAATTTTGGGTTTGGTTTGCTCTTGTTTTCCTAGTTCTTTGAGATGCATTGTTAGGTTGTTTATTTGAAGCTTTTCTTCTTTTTTGATGTAGGCACTTAATGCTATAAACTTTCCTCTTATAACTGCTTTTGCTGTATCCCATAGGCTTTGATATGTTGTGGTTTTGTTTTTATTTGCTTCTAGAAAATTTTTAATTTCCTTCTTAATCTCTTCATTGACCCACTAGTCATTCAGGAGCATATTGTTTGATTTCCATGAATTTGTATATTTTCCAAAGTTCTTCTTGTTATTGATTTCTAGTTTTATTTCATTGTGGTCAGAGAAAATACTTGGTATGATTTTAACTTTTTTGAATTTTTAGAGACTTGTTATGTGAGTTAACATATGGTCTATCCTGGAGAATGATCCATGAGCTGAGGAGAAAAATGTGTATTCTGTAGCTGTTGGATGAAACATTCTGTAAATATCTATTAGGCCCATTTAGCCTATAGTGCAGATTGAGTCCAATATTTCCTTATTGATTTTCTGTCTGGATGATCTGTCCAATGCTGAAGGTGGAGGGTAGAGTGTTGAGGTCTCCAATGATTATTGTATTGGGGTCTATCTCTCTCTTTAGCTCTGATAATATTTGCTTTATATGTCCGGGTGCTCCAGTGTTGGGTGCATATATATTTAGAATTGTTATATCCTCTTGCTGAATTGACTCTTTTATCATTATATAATGACCTTCTTTGTCTCTTTTTTATAGTTTTTGTCTTGACATCTGTTTTATCTGATAGAAGTATAGCTACTCCTGCTCTTTTTTGGCTTCCATTTGCATGGAATATCTTTTTCCATCCCTTTATTTTCAGTCTATTTATGTCTTATAGGTGAAGTGTGTTTCTTGCAGACAACATATAGTTGGCTCTTGTTTTTTTATCCATTCAGCCACTCTGTGTCTTTTGATTGGAGAGTTTAGTCCATTCATATTCAATGTAATTATTTATAGGTAAGGACTTATTACTGCCATGTTGTTATTTGATTTTTGGTTGTTTTGTGGTCCTCCCTTCCTTCCTTCCCTCCTTCCTTCCTTCCCTCCTTCCTGTCTTCCTTTGTTAAAAGTGATTTTCTCTGGTAGTGTGTTTTAATTTCTTGCTTTTTATTTTTTGTGTATCTGTTGTGGGTTTTTTGATTTGAGCTTACCATGAGGCTTGCAAAAAACATTTTATAACCAATTATTTTAAACATATGACAACTCTGCTTACAAACAAACAAATAAACAAGCAAAGAGACATCTAACAGAAATTCTACCCTTTAACTCCATCCCCCCAACTTTTGAACTTTTTGTTGTTTCCATCCATATCTTTTTATACTATCTAGCTCTCAAAAAGTTGTTGTTGTTATTTTTGATAGGTTTGTCTTTTAGTCTTTCTATTCAAGACATAAGTGGTTTATACAGTGCAATTACAGTAATAGAGTATTCTGTATCTGTGTACTTACTGTCACCAGTGGGTTGTGTACCTGTGGGTGATTTCTTATTGTATGTTAACATCCTTTTCTTTCAGATTCAAGAACTTCTTTTAGCATTTCTTATAGGACAGGTCTGGTGGTGATAAAATACCTCAGCTTTTGTTTATTTTGGAAAGTATTTATTTCTCCCTCATGTTTGCATATATTTTTGCAGGATATAATATTTTGGGGTTAAGGGTTTTTTCCTTCAGCACTTTGAATATGTCATGCCACTCTCTCCTGGCCTGTAAGGTTTCCACTGAGAAGTCTGCCGCCAGACATATTGGAGCTCCATTACATGTTATTTTTTTCTATCTTTTTTCTTTTTTTTTGGTTCCCTTAGGACCTTTATTTATCCATGACCTTTGGGACCTTGATTACTAAATGAATTGAGGTAGCCTTGTTTGGGTTAAATCTGCTTAGTGTTCTATGACCTTCTTGTACCTGAATATTGATATCTTTCTCTAGGTTTGGAAGGTTCTCTGTTATGATTTCTTTGAATAAACTTTCTACCCCAATCTCTCTTTTTACTTGCCCTTTAAGGCCAATAACTCTTATATTTGCCCTTTTGAGGCTATTTTCTAGATGTTGTAGGCATGCTTCATTCTTATTTATTCCTTTTTCTTTTTTCTCTTCTGACTATATTTTCAAATAACTGTTGTCAAGCTCACTAATTCTTTCTTCTACTTGGTCAATTCTGCTGTTAAGAGACTGATGCATTTCTCAGTTTGTCAATTGAATTCTTACACTCTAGAATTTCTGCCTTTTTATTATTTCAATCTCTTTGTTAAATTTCTCTGATAAGCTTTTGAATTCCTTCTCTGTGTTGTCTTGAAGTTCATTGAGCTTCTTCAGGACAGCTATTTTGAATTCTTTGTCTGAAAGGTCACTTATCTCCATCAGTCCAGGATTGGTCACTGGTACATTATTTTGTTCATTTGGTGAGGTCATGTCTTCCTGGATGTTCTTGATGCTTGTGGATATTTGTCAGTGTCTGGGCATTGAAGAGTTAGATATTTATTTTGATCTTTTCATCTGGGCTTGCTTGAACCCATCCTTCTTGAGAAGGCTTTCCAGATATTCAAAGGGAATTGAGTGTTGTGATCTAAGTCTTTGGTCACTGCAGCCATTTCAGCATTGGGTGTGCCCCAAGCCCAGTAATACTGTGACTCTTGCAGACTACTGGTGGTATCACCTTGTGGGCTTGGGTAAGATATGGGAGAATTCCTTGGATTACTGGGCAAAGTCTCTCACTCTGTTCCCTCACCCTCTGTGTTAGTATGCTGGAGTTGGGGGAGGAGTGATGTGGGCACTCCCTTGTGGCCACCAGCACCAGGTCATACCTGAAGCCAACCCAGTCTCACCCAAAGCCAGTGGTGACTGTTGTCTGACTACGTCTGATATTTATTCAAAGCCCAAGGGCATTTTAGTCAGCAGGTGGTGAATCCTGCCAGAACTGGGTCCTTCCCTCCAAGGCAAAATGTTTCCTTCTGACCCAGGGTGGGTCCAGATATGCCATCCAGGAACTAAGGCCTGGACTCAGGGTCTTCAGGAGTCTGCTTGGTACTTTACTGTGGCTGAGCTGGTACCCAAGTTGCAAAACAAAGTCCTCTGAACTCTTCCCTTTCCTTGCCTCAAGTGGGAGAAGACGCTCCCTGAACTGTGCTGCCTGTAGTTGGGGGAGGGGTGACACAGGCACTGGCTTGGCCACAGCTGCTGGTGTCTCACTGGGTCACGTGCACCCAAGTCTACTTGCTCTGAGCCAGCACAGCTACAGGAATTGACCAAGGATTGCAGCCTTTGTGGCCTGCCTTATGAATTTAGTTCAGGCCCCAGGCTGCTTTTTGCCAGCTGGTGGTAGGGCTAGCCAGAACTTAGGTTTTTGGGCAAAGGATTTCCCTCTGGTTGGCTGCTCTAAATGCTCATCCATGGGCACCAGCAGAATTCTGCCCTGTGCTGTGTTCCCCTGTGCCAGGGTGGCCCTGGGTTTCAATGCAAAGTCCCACATCACTTCACTCTCCCTCCCCTGGGCACACAGATTCTCTCTACACTGGGTGCACTGGTGTGGCACTGCTGGGGCATGGGGGGGTGGCATAGGCAAAGCAAGACAGTCTTTTCTGCCCTCATCAGTGCCTCTTTCCTTAATATAATATTAAAAACAGGTAGTATGATCACTCACCTGATTTTTGATTCTTCTGAAGGTGCTTGCTTGCATGGATAGTTGTTGAATTGGGTGTTCATGCAGAGGGATGATTCCTGGAAGTTTCTATTTGACCATCTTGCTGCACCTACTTTAGACTTACATATAACTTTAATCACAGAATTAACAGATCATTGTGATTCTTAGAAATTCTATACTGGCAAGTACCTGATGGCCAGGTGCTGGTTCAAAGAGTCCTCAGTATCTCAGAGACAGGCAATAGCCACCCTCCACACTGCAGAAAATGGAGCATTTTACACTTGCATTGAAACTTGAAGATCTATTTGCATCATTGTTTCTTTAGCTAGACAATGTGACATGTCCTATTCTGCTTGCCAGGCTGGGTGAAGGCTCCAGTGACCATCTCTTTATACCCATCTATCATGGGTATAAAGCATATCTAAAATCACTTTTCAGATGACCAAGCTTGGAACTTTCTTTTCCTTGGACTTGCTGATTTTGAAATTGAGTTATTGATTCAGTGACCCTTTACTGAACATCTGTTGTAGGTTAGGCACTTTGCTTGGTCCTGTGGAGAATTCAGAGACAAATCAGACATGACCCTTCTCTCAAAGAGCTTACAGTCTAGCAGAGGTGATAAGATATGCATAACAATTCTAAAAGGTGGGAAGTAGTATCTATACCATAAAAGATGTTTCTAAAAAATTAGGAATATTTATTAATATCCTCAAAATTTTTATATCCCTTGACCTAGTAATTCAAATATATCTAACCTAGGGATCCTCAAACTCCTAAAAAATCCACACATGGATTTCAGGCAAATTCCCTTAAAGTGTATGCAAAAGTATGGTTATATGTTTGATTGCATTATTCTTGGGAGAGTCTCCTTAATTTTGTCTAGTTCTTAAATAAAAACATTGTTTAATTCACTACAATACTCCCACTTCTAGAAACATATCTTAAGGAAATAATCATACGTGTAGACAAAGATTTATTATTAAGCATGTTTATCACAGCATTTTATATTATAGTATAAAACTGGAAACAACCCAAATATCAAACAACTGAGAATTAGTTAATTATAGTACCTCTTCACAATGGAATTTATGTTCTGTTTCAAAGAGACCTCAAAAAATAAATGACATGAAAATATGCTCATGATAAAATGTAAAGTAAAAAAAAACTATATCCATGGTATGCTTTCAATTATGTTGAAAAATTATCAAAAAGGCTAAAGGAATAACACAAGAAAATATTGACAATGATTATCTCTGTGTGTTGTGGAATTAAGAGTGATTTTTTTCTTTAACCATTTCCATATTTCTCAACTTTTCTACAGTGAGCATGGATCATTTCACTAATGAGAAAAAAATTAAAGTTATGTGAAAACTAGTGCAGATAAAGTGTCATGGCAGTTCTGCAGTGAGGTCCCTTTTATTTGGGAAATCAGAGAGGCCTCTTAGAGGATGTGGCTTTTGAGCATATCTTTGAATCATGGCCATAGTCTTGACCTTCTGAGGGGGCTGAGAGAGGGCAAATGGCAGGGTGAGGGGTAGATGAAGATACCAAGAGTTGAAGGAGAGAGCTCCATGTAGAGTTGAGATGTGATGGTGACCTAATCACTCTTCCCAGAAGTCCTGGAACAGGGAGGGCTGGCCCACTTTCAGGCAAACAGCAGTTTTGGAGTGTGGGCTGACTCCCAGGGCCTCTTAAGACTCCTGAGATGTGGCCTATGCTATCCAGAGACCCTTCCCATTCTGTAATAGAGAGTTCAACATGGGGTTACACTGGATAAGTTATGAAGGGTAGGAGTAATCAAAAATTTGGCAGGTGGACCTTTTTGGGGGGATTAGCCAAAAATTCTGAGAGTGGGATTGTAAGACTTAGGGAAGAATGGTGAAAATGCAAAAAAATATATAGCACTTTGTGACTTAAATTGTTTTGAAGCCAGATGTCTTAGTGTGAAGCTGTACTTTTTAATCCCTTACATACCCAGAGGAAAACAAAAGCTAGTAACAGATTGATTAATGCCATATGGTGTAAGATTACACTGTATAATGTTATTAGTACAATTTACTATTCTATATTAGCTTTAAAAGACAATAACTTTTAAGGAACTGATTATGCATTTTGACCCATTAATTTATTTGGGAAATAACACTTAAGAAATTAACTCAAAAAAAAAAATGTAGCTATTTATATAAAGTAACTATTTGCATAACAGAGGAAAAATACTAGAAATCCACTTGCACAAGAACTCAAGGGTGCTTAAATATATTAAGTAAAAGAAATATATTATTGTCATGAAAATTATTAATTTACAGGTTTAATAGTTATATGGATACAACAATAAATTCAGGTTAGGAAAAAAGCACAAAACCAGTATGTATAGATTGATTGCATTTTGTTAAACTATATCTGTACAATATTGGGTCACAGTCTTAAGAATAGTGGATGCTATAAGTTTAGGAGGAGTCCATTTCTTTATATGATCTCCCAACTACTAAGGGACTAGAAGCCTAGGAGCTACATTTCCTAGAAACTCTTGCTAGCAGGCTGCCAGGACAGAGTCCACCAACAAGAGGCCCCTTTGCAAGATTTGGAAGGCGGAAGAGAAACAGAAGCCATTATAATAGCAACGGGAAAGTGTGTGGGCTTTGCCGGACAATAGACATGAGTTTTTTCAGCAGCTTCCAGGCATCCTCTTGTAAATCACTTATTTCAGTGCTGCAGGTAGCTGAGACCATTGATGGCAGCTTCTTACAATTCCTGCAACTTTCTTACTTCCTAAAATTTAGGGACAGCTTTTCCTGACCTTTATTTCCCAAGCCCTTCCCATGGTTTTGTAAGTGTGAAGCTTTATTTCTTTAACCAAGTACAAATCAAAGAATCTTTGAACCTATAACCTGTAAACGACCCCTCCCCTTCGAGATGTCCCGCCTTTTCAGACCAAACCAATGTACACCTTCCATGTATTGATTTGTGATTTTACCTGCAATTCCTGTGTCTCTAAAATGTAAAGCCAAACTGTAACCCGACCGCCTTGGGACCACTTGTTCAAGACTTCCTGAGCATGGCTCCCTGGCCACAGTCACACACATTGGCTCAGAATAAACCTCTTTAAATTATTTTACAGAGTTGCATTTTTTTCCCTTGACATAAGCATTAATTTTCTCAATTAAAACCTTTTCTTCTTAAAATACCTACAGTGGTTTCTGATTTCCTGACTAAACCCCGATTGATACAGTGTCTTTGTAATCCCTTTGTTTACTTTCCATTATAAAGTTGATTAAACAGATGAAATATATGTTCAACCACTAACTTATTATGTCCCTCTAGGTTAATATATTTTTAAAATATATATTATGTATAGTATTCCTACCTGGATAAATTACACAATGCCTCTCCCACCCATATCACCATTGTTTTTGTAATCTCCAGCAAATGCTCCTGACACAAAATGATTTACAGGAGTAGATCAACAGATGTTGTAAAAGTAAGAAAGTGAAAAGAAAATCTTATCACTTCTAAATACTTGTTTAACTTGAAGATATAACGAGTGTGTGTGTGTGTGTGTGTGTGAGATGGGGATTACATGGATCAGTTTACAAACTGATGTGAAAACTTTCTATTTCCATCAAATGAATAAGTCAAGATTGAGACTATTCATTTATTTGACTAGATGTAATTAACATTGCTTTGACAAAAAAAGGTGCCCACACTCTGTACTAGCATGCACAACTACCAAACGAACATAGTATATATATGTATATCCATAATTTGTGTGTGTATATACATATATATCAAATATACATATGTGTATGTGATTTTGTTCTCATAAAGATACGGAAATGTAATTGAAACAATACCCTCTGGAGACTTTAAATACTTCACATCTTCTCCTTTGTTTCCTCCAAACCATTTTATTTCACCATAGGAAAAACATGAAACATGGAGTTCAATCAACCTGTAACGCTGCCAGCCAGATGCAAGAGAGGGTCCTTGCATGCACCACTACCTCAAATGGCAAGAGAGGTGTGATGGATTGTTTGCAAAACTGGCCACATTAGCTCCTGCCCTCCCCACATGCACACCCCTTTGCAATATGACTTTGCAACACCTCCTGTAAACATGTGGAATCTATTTCTCCACTTCCTTTATGCTGGGCTTGACCATGAGACTTGCTTTCACCAGTGGGGTATTAGAAAATGTTATGGAAGCAAAGACTTGAGAAATGCTTCTCCCCTGGGCTTGTTTTCTCTTGATGTTCCTGAGAACCCTGAAAACCCTATCTTATGAATAAACTTGGGCCAACCTGCCAAAGATGTGTGGCCCAATTATGCACATTGTCCCAAACCACTAGTCACCTCCAACGTACAGCCACCAAACATGTGGGTGAGGCCACGCTAGGCTAACCAGACTCCAGCCAATCTTCTAGCTGACTGCAGCTGTATGCCTGTGTCCAGGTGAGACCACCAGAAGAGCCGTCTAGCTGATCCCAGACCATATTACTGACCCACAAATTCATAAGCTAATAAGTAATTGTTGTTTTATAAGTTTTGGAGTGTTAACAATTAGGCCAAGTATAAATCTGTGTTCCTGGGCCAAAACTGGAGACTCATTCCCTGCCTTCCCCCTACCAAGTAAAATAAGAAGTAAAACCAAAAAATGATGGTGAAGGTAGCCAACTGCAATTTATGACCTCTGCCTTAGAGGAAGGCAAAAAAGAAAAGCAATTCTGAAGACTCATTTTCTTTCCTTACTAATTAGAAAATTCCTACAAATGAGTAGCTCATCACTCAATTACCATCAAAACTCAATGAAGTGAAAATGATTTTGATTCACTGAGAAATTTAAAGAAATCGCAATGAACCATTCTGCATTCTCTTTTCTTCAAGACCACCACAGTTTTGCCTGAGAGTAGTCCAACAATAGGCCTTGCCATGGACTCTTACAGTTCGCTCTCCACCCCCACTTTCTTCACTTTTAGCCATCCTTGTGTCCACGATAGCCCAGGACCCAGGACCACGGAATAGTTTTGTTTTGGTCACCAAGTTCCATTTCTCTGCCAGTGATAAGTAAGCTAGAGAAAAAATAGAAAGGAAACGCAGCCCATGAAAATATTCTCTCCCCCAATAATAATCCTCCCCTCACCTGCACATAGCTTTTTCCATCAGCTTATCTTGAGAATTGTATAGCCAAAAATTCAAAAAAGTCTCACTTCTACAACCCAGCGGTCACTTTCTTGGAGTAAGTACAGCAGTCTTCCCATGTGATGAATTAGGCATCTTGTGTCATTCAAAAAGGAGAGGGGTCACACCAGGTGCCAGTGAGAGGAAGGAGGCATGCTGCCTTCCACCTGGGCCTGACTCTGCCCCATTTTCACATGGTCATCAGTGTGAGATCCATGGTCAGAGTTGATGCTCCCTTTGTACTTTTTCTCTTTTCATACTCACCACACCTTTTTTTGGTCTTCTAGAAAGCAGGAACCTAAGGTTTTATTCTGAGTTCTGCAGAGTTGTTTAGTACTGGCCCAATTCCAAAGGTGAGAGTAAAGATGGCTTTGGTAGTTTCTAGAGGCTGAGAGCTGGCCCAGGGACATGTTGCAAAGTGGACCAGCCATTTATGGTGCCTTCAAAGTAGCAGACTCAAAATACATTTCTTCTTACCCCACCACTCCATCAAGTGAATTTTAAAATTCACCTAAAACCAAATTTGTCCTTGGAGATATAGGCTAAGGAATGAGTGAAATGTAGACAGGTGTTGGGTGAATTTATTTCAAGATAGTCACCTCATTAAGGATGCCCTTCACAAAGGAACTTTGCAATGTATTAAACAGCCAGAGACAAGGTCGGAAATGAGCTTGGACAGTGATAAAATGGGAACACGGAAATATATTGCCTTGTGACATTGCTTATATTCTTGCCTGGAATTCTGACATAGCTCTTGTATAAGTATTTAATTCTACTGTGCCTGTATTTTATCCCCCTAAGGAAACTGTGAGTTCCTTGAGGTTAGGGAACTCAGTTTTTTGCTTCTCTGAATCCTCCATGTTGCTGAGCACAGTGTAAGCTCTGTAAAGGTAGCTAATGTCTCTGTCTTTTTTACTGCAATATCTCTAGCACTTCATAGAGTATCTGGCACATAGTAGGGACTCAATAAATATTGAATGAATGAATGAATGAATGTGGCATCAGATACCTCATAACATCTGTTGAATGAAAGAGTGAACTGATGAGTAAATGTATGAGAATGAATCAAGTTTTGAAATCTGGTGCTGGTGTGCTTGAAGAGCCTAGGGTTATGCATGCGATTGGAATATAGTTCACAAGAGGAAGGGCTACTAAAAGATGCCTATGTTTGCATCTTTCATTTACAGAAGGAGATGGTTTCTGCTGCCTTGCTTTTCAGTGCTTGCTGGTCTTGTTCACCTGGTTATTAAAAATTGCTTCATTCATTTTCGATTCATTTCACTCTTTTGCTCAGCTTCTCTGCTCTAGGGTTTCATTTCCCACTAATGGGGCTTGCTGTCTCTCGGCTCAATGTGACACTACCCTGAAGACCTTAGAATGGTTTCCATGGTTACTTCTTCTGGAATTCTCCCTTTGGAAACCTCGTGTTTTTTCCTTACCTTTAACTTCCATCTCAGAAATTTAAATGCATACCTCAGGGTTCTCAAGAGTGTTAACACTCTTCCTAGAAACACTTCAAACCACAGAGGAGAGAAATCAAGGACTTCACATTCCTTTTCTTCTGCTGTATGTGGAATGGGGCAGACGATTTGATGCTGAAACCCCTTGAAGGACAAAGAGATCCAGAGATTTCCCGCCCAAAAAAAAAAATCCCCAGATTGACACACCCATGGTCTCCTATTCCAAATGGATTCATGTCACAAACATATGCCTTGCACCAACATCAAAGCCTTTTCTTTTTTCTTTCCTTTTCCTTTTCTATTTTCTTCTCCCTTTTTAAAAAATAAATCCTCATGCTAAACTTATTACTGATGTGTCTTGCCTTGAAATGCCTTAAATGTATTAGTGACTGAGAAGAAAATCAGAAAAGAATAAGGCCAGTGGAAATTGGGAGACAAAGGCAATTTTTTTTAGAGGAACTTCAAAAGCTGAACAGATTTCTGAATTAAATTTGACTTTCTAAAATCTGCCACCCTTTCTCCTTCTGGGATTTTTATCTAAGGTCTAAACAATGAGAAACTTCTAGGGAGTCAAATTCCAGACTCATGTTGAGTACACCTGGGATACACTTGTGGATCCCAATGGACTTCAAATAAATTTATGAGCTATGCAGTCAGTAATACAAAATCACCCCAGAGGAGCACCTCTTCTTTATGGCTCACCTTAACCTGTCTATCCAGTCTGGTCTCTATGCCCTCATTTCCCCCATACAACCTCTTATTCTTTCTTTAAACAGCTCCTAGCAAAGTCTCTTCCCATCTTCCTAAGGCCCAGCCAGCAAAATTAGAAGCCATGCCTGTTTTTTTTCCCATAGAGCTCAGTGTACTAGGCTGTTCTTCAGCCTCCACGTGCTTATACCCCAGAGGTGTGCTTGGCTCTGGAAAGAGCATAAGGCAGCCAGGCCTTGTCACTGGACTTACTCCTTCTGCCTAAATCTCAGGAGGTTCCACTGGATCCCCTTGTGGGTTTTCCTGCCTTTACAGATCTTTATGCTATGGTTAGTCCTCATTTGAGGCCTGTCTTGGTAGCATGGGCCTGTCTCTAGGCCACTTGGAAGCCCTCAGAGAGGCAGCAGCAGCAGTGAGGTTGGGATCTGGTAGCATTTTGGTAGGCATTATAGTGTAGTTGCTAAGCTAAAAGTACAGGCTCTGAAGCCAGGCTACTTGGGTTCATGCTCTTGCTTTACCACTTACTAGCTAAGTAATCTTGGGCAAGTTGCTTAACCTTTCTGTGTCTTTATTTTCTCATCTGTAAAATGGGGATGATGATAATAATTGTGCCTGGCTGTTCTAAGTATCAAATGAGTTAATCATGTAAAGCACTTAGAATAGTGTGTGGTACACAGTAAGAACCTCAAAAGTATTGCCTATTATTATTATCCACATCAAGGCTTCTTTACTTAGTGGGATGAGTACTCTTGGAGCAACTTAAATATTACAGCTTCTCTGCTGTCCCCACCATGCATGGCTCTACGGAAGCTGGGCCTCAGTTTCCCCAGGATGGTTTGGAAGGTTAAACAGGTTAATGGGCATGAAAACACCTGAAAATGAATAATGTTATATTTTCCTTCTTGTTCATTATGTTCAAGTCTGAGTAATATTTGACATCTTTTTTTTCTCATCTTTTTTCTTTCTTTCAATCTTTGATTCCCTTCCCCCTTCTCCGACATTCAATTCCTCATGCTCTCTTCTCCTATTTAATCTCTTGTAACTCTATTTTGCCAAATTATGCCAAGCGTGGGGACAAACAAGGGCCCAAATAACCCTTAAGAAACTTGGTTTAGCTTCCATCTCCCAGGCCCTCCTTTGGTAGGTGATAGAATAGCTGAAGAGAGGAGCCCAGTAGGTCTTTCCCTTATGGGCCCAGGTAACTCCAGCTAGGCCCAGGGGTGGTGAGGACCCAGTGTAGATCCTGTTTCCCCTCTTCTCACTGGCCACCCATCCTGCTCAGCCTGGCTTGCTAACCACCACTTCAAGGGCTGCTACTGAGCCTCCCTATGGTCCACAGCTATTACAGCTATAATATTACAGCTTCCTGCTGTCCTCGCTGTGCCTGGCTACATCTGATACTGGTGCTTGGGAAGAACAGCCATTCTCTTCCTTCCTATATCAGTTAGCTTTTGCTGTATAACAAGCCACCCCAAAACTTAGTGGCTTAAAACGACAAGCTATTTACTTGTCTTACAGAGTTGGCAATTTGGGCTGGGCTCAGCTGGGTGGTTCTACTGTTGTCTCAGCTGGACTCATTCACGTGTCTGTAGTCAGCTATCACTCAGATACATGGCTCTGCTTCTGTGGATTGACTGGCTGTAGGTTGGGATGATGGGAGCAACTGCATCATATGTTTCTCATCATCTATCAGGCTAGCCCAGGCTTCTGCATATGGAGGTTATAGCAGGACCTTCAGGAGCAGTAATTGAAAGAAAGTTCCAATATATTTAATATATTTTTCAAGTCTCTGCTTCTGTCACAATTGCTATTGTTCCTTTGGGCAGAGCAAGTCACATGATCAAGCTAGGGTCAGTATGGGAGGGGACTACCCAAGGGCTTGATACAGAAAGGTGTGAAAAAATTGGGGGCCATTACTGTAACAATCTATCATACCTCCTGAGAATGCAGGACATGGCAACTAATTCCAAAGTCCCCTTCACATATTTTTCTCATAGGGCCCAAGGCCCTCATGAAAATAAGGATGTTTGGTGTGATATCTCAGAATTCACAAATTGGCTATGAACATTGGTTTCTCAAAATATCATGTTGGCCCTCTGTCAGATTGCCTTCAAATACAAGTGTATACTTTAAGAAAATCCAGACTCTGAAAACAACTATATTAGCAGTGGCTCTTAACTCCTTTTTTTTTTGGAGATGGGAGGGTAGCCACAAACTCCTTTCAGAATCTGAGGAAAGCTTAGTACCTGCTTCTCAGAGGAATTCACATTTATACATAGACACAGAATGTTGCATATAATTTCATGGGATTCAGAGATTCCCTGAAGCCAAACTCCAGTTTAAGGAAACTTTTTCATCAGAGGGGGAATATATACTTTTATATAAGAATTACTTTGAACCCAAAAGGATTTGCCATAGGCTTGCGTATTTAAAGGAAATCTTATTGTTTCAAGTGATTCATAAACTATTAATACTACTGCCTCAAGTTTATCCAGAACACTTCCAAAAACATTACTTTGGTTAGCTTGCTCTTCAATGTAGGGAAAATTTAGTTTCCACCCAATTTTTCAGGAATTGCATTAACTAAAGTCCAGATGTATTCATTTAGATGGGCTCTTATGTCTGTTGAGGCTGATTCTTACAGACATTGCATACATCATGATACTAATGCTAGAGAATGTGGCCAAGACCAGTGAAAATATGAGCCATTACGAATATTTTTGAGGCTGGGTATAGTGGCTCACACCCGTAATCCCAGCACCTTGGGAGGCTGAGGCAGGAGGATCACTTGAGCTTAGGAGTTCGAGACCAGCCTGAGCACTGTAGTGAGACCCTATCTCTACAAAAAATGTAAAAATTACCCAGGTGTGGTGGTGTGCACCTGTAGTCCCAGTGACTCAGGAGGCTGAGGCATGAGGATCACTTGAACCCAGGAATTTGAGGTTGCAGTGAGATATGATGACACCACTGCACTCTAGCCTGGGTGACAGAGCTAGAGTGTCAAAAAAAAATATTTGTAAGCAGATTGGCTATGGACTAAAATCATTCCTTCATAACTATTTTTTCAAAAACTAAGTTGCAAAGTCTAAGGACTTTATCATATCATTTAAGGCTGCGGTCCCCAACCCCGGGGCCACGGACCACTACCAGTCCAGTCTGTGGCCTGTTAGGAACTGGGCCGCACAGCAGGAGCTGAATGGCAGGTGGCAAGTGAAACAGTAAAGCTTCATCTGTATTTACAGCCACTCCCCATCACTTGCATCACCGCATAAGCTCTGCCTCCTGTCTGACCATCGGCGGTGGCATTAGATTCTCATGGGAGTGTGAACCCTACTGTAAAGTGCACATGGAGGGATCTAGGTTGCAGCTCCTTATGAGAATCTAATGCCTGATGATCTGAGGTGGAGCTGAGGCAGTGATGCTAGTGCTGGGGAGTGGCTGCAAATACAGATTATCATTAGCAGAGAGGTTTGACTGCACAATAAATGTAATGCGATTGAATCATCCTGAAACCACCCCACCCCCCGTCTGTGGAAAAATTGTCTTCCATGAAACTGGTCCCTGGTGCCAAAAAGGTTGGGGGCTGCTGATTTAAAGGGTGTTTTGATTGCAAGTAATATATGACCCAACTTAAATGGGCTTAAACAATTAGATAGGCAGGCTTTAGGATAGAGTAAGTGGCTCAATGACATGGTGGCTCTAGTTCCACTTCTCTAATCTTCTCTTGGATTTCCCTCATGGTTTCAAGAGGATTGTGGTGATTCTGGGTGTTACATGCAGGTAAAAATGTCCAGAGGGAGAAGAAAAAAAGAACCTTTTTCATAAGCAAGGGACACTTTCCCAGAGACCTCCATTGGACATTCCTTAGGTCTCATTGGCCAGAATTGTCTAAGGTGACAATATCTAAACTAGTCTCTTGCAAGGGAAAGGCTAGCACCCTGATTGACTTTGACCAAAAACTATTTCCTCCCTGGTTCTGGGGGAAGGCTTGGCCTCCCCTGAAGAACATGGCTTCTCCTGGAAAGGTAAACAAGAATCAGTTTTTTCTTGGCAAAAAGAAGGGGAGAGAATGGCAATCTGCAATGTCTGTCACAGTGCTCTTTAACTGGATACTCATTCTGAATGGGGAACCTGACCTTTTATTGAGTAAGAGAGAAGGAAAGGCTTTTGCTAATATAGTAATGAGAGAAGTGACTTCTGAAATATCATGAAGGCTAACTCCTGAACAACTGAGAAAGAAGTTGATGGTCATCATAAAGGGGGAAACAAAGAATAACAGCTCAAAAGTGAGGGAGTTGAGCAAAAGACAGTGTGGGCAAGGGGTGGTAATATAGGTTGGTGGGGAGAGTGAATGGAGTGCAGAAAAGCGAGTAAGAAATGAGGCATAAGGATTAGGTAAGAACATGATTACAGAGGAGGAGAATGGCAAGTGCCTCACATGTTGTACTCAGCAAAATGGCAGAAGAGAGACTGAAGGAGTGGACTGGGGATGCAGCAAGAGAGTGGAGCCAACATCGTGAGCTGCTCCTCTGTGCCTGGCATGGGCTGGCTACTTGGAGCAGATGCTGTGATGTCCTGCTCATGGCCCGTGGTCCTTTCAGGATGCCCTGGCCCTCTGCCAGCTGCTGGTGTTGGGGTGTCTATGTGCCTGAGGGCTCATTCCTGACCCCTTGCACCTGCACGATTGTGTGAGGTGGGAGAATTAGCACCCTCCTGGAGTAGCCCTTAACCAGTGACTCTTAGGAATTGGGATATAAATACCTCAGGTCTCTCAACTCTTGTTTGGGATAATTCTAAGCTGGGGGTTTGACATTGTTTCCCAGAGTTTTCCCGCAGGATAAAACCAGTTGCACACCATGGTAGCCAGCTAGCTCCACAGTGCCCCCTTTCTTGGCTGGCCTCCCTTACCTCCTTTTCTTCTCTCACTTCCCTCCCAGTCTGCTCTGCACCTCCCAAATAAACTAGTTGCACTTGGAGCCTGCTCTCATTGTGTGCTTTATACACAGTTTTATCCAATTCCCATAATAACCCTAAGGGTAGTAGGTATTATTGGCTCCAATGGATCAATAAGGTAGCAGAGTCAGGCAGGTCAAGTGACCTTCTCAAGCTTGTTCAGCTGGTAAATGGCAGGGCTCAGATTGAAATCTGGGTCTGTCTGGCAAAAGCCCACACTCTTTCCCTAATAACAATTTGTATCTTGGTGATATTGAACAAGACACTAATACAAAGACTGGAAAGCCTGGATGAAGCCAAGAACTGTTGGGCTGCTGTGTCACATGTCTACAACCTGTCCTAGGCAGCAGCTGGTAGCTTTAGGATTTCTATCTATCCTGATTTCAAATTACAGTTGGAACCAGAATTGGTATGAGAACTCAAGGTCTGACTGACCATTGCCTAGAGTTCTGACTGCATGGAAGAACTTTCCAGGCAAGAACTTGACAAGCGATATAATATTTATATATATTGTAGATGGCTGAGCTATTGAGACAGTATGATTGGATGAGTTAGGAGATGGATTTTGGAGTCAGACAGACCTGGATCAGAATCTTGTTCCAACACTTTCTAAGTTTCCAGTGTGCTGGCAGCTTCCCACCTCAAGAGCCTGTTTCTCTCCTATGGGCATTCTTTGACACCACTGGAGCCTTCTCAGCCATGGATAGGTACAACTTGGCATCACTGGGTGAGTTAACACCCCTGGGTGAACTCTCAGCCAATGAGGAGTGGGAGTTAGTGGATAAATGCTGCATCCTCTCCATCCTCCAGTGGGATGATTCCAAGGCATGTTCCACATGGTTTCTCAAAGGATCCCCAGCAGAATTGAGCTTCAGTTGCCCAGAGTTGTAACCCACTCATTTATTGGTTTTTGTCCCATCCTGTGTCAATATTGCCAAGTTGCTTAATTTTCTCAAGCCTATGGAATTCTAACCACGCCTTTAGGGTTGTCATGAGGATTAAAAGAGCTCCTATGTATAGAGTGGTCTGTACATAATAAGCATTCAAATAAGAACATGGTTGTTGCCACTTTGTTGATCCCTTGTTTTCAGCCTTTAAGCTCCGTCTCTGCAGTCCCAGTTTCTCCACTAGGTGGCAGAATATTAACATTCATCATGCATGGAAGGCATGTCTCTTAGAGTAAGTAAAATAAGTAAATTAGAGACCCTAAGGGACTATGGCTAGTGTGACAAGAGAAGGGCAAGCCTATGATTAAAAACCAACCCAAATAAAAAAAGTGGTGCCCTGAAATTCCAGCCTCAGTCAGATCGGTATCTGATTCAAGGCTTTGAAAGGTAGAGACTGTTGGATGAGTTCCCAAAGCAACATGGAGAACCTGTATGAGAGAAACAAGTGGAATCTGTTTACAAGAAATTACTAGGTGCTATTTTCCCATGCCTGGGGTAATCCTAAGTCATGGGAGATGGTAAAGGAATGGCAAAGAAGCCAGGGAAACCCAATCACCTGAACAAAGTAGAACTTGATATGGGTCAGTGTGATCCTGTAGTCAACTTGGGACAAAATCCTTCAGGATTATTTGGTATTACTTTTAGTAAGATGTTTGTATCATTGAAAGAAACATACCAGCTGAGGAGTCATCAACTCCCTGGTTAAAGAATGGGAAGGATAGGCTTCCATCCCTGATTGCTTGAGGGTTCACTCTGGGAGTATTATCTTTACCATACATGCAAGGAGTTAAGATGCAGGAATTTCAGGTAGGAAGCCACTGGCACGTAAGAAACTGTCTACCACACTTGCTGATGAACTTAGGTGGGCAGATGAGCTATGATGTTGGGGCATCAACAATGACTGCTACAGCTGAGCTTCTCAGACTTTAGGGTATATACAAATCACCTGGAGATCTTGTGCGACCATGGATTCTGATTCTATAGGTCTTGGGTGGTAACTGAGAGTCTACCTTTTTAACAATCTCCCAGATGATGCTGATGCTGTTGGTCCATGCACCACATTTTGAGAAACAAGGGCTATACTGTTCTGTAAACCAGTCCTGCTATTTCTTTTATCATCCCACATCATTATTAACCCAAAAAACACTGGAGGCACCAGGGGCCACGAGCTTTGGTCTTCCCCTTTCTGGACCTCTTTGTCTTCATCTTCAAAATGGGGGCTTGAATTAGATGAGCTATCCCTAACTGTGGTGGATGGGAAGAGGATAGAATGGTTTTTTAAAATGGCATTTCAATATTTAGAAAACATTGAGATTTTAGAAAATAAAACTATAAAAAAGTAAACTATGAAGAAATCGTCTGAGCTGGCCAAGATCCGCAGTGGGCAACTCCAGTTCCTAAAAGAGTCACATCTCCTGAGAGTAGTTTCCTGAGGGGTGGCCTAGAGACTTTAATTTTTATATAAAGGAAGGTAGTGGTTCTAAAAGGTTGAGAAAGACTGTATTTGATGATTTGTAGGACCTCATCTAGGTCTAATAGCTTTCTGCTGCATTTTATATAAATCTATTATATTATTATATCAAATTGCTAACTTATGTCTCTAAGCTTCTACTGGCCTGGAAGCTTCTTTAGCCGGGGATTCATCCCTATCTTTATCATCCGTTGTAGTGCCGGCCACATAGTACCTGCTTAGTATAATAAATCCTTGAATGTGTGAATGAGTCTATGGATTTCTTCCAGCTCTAAAAAAATTGTGATACCATGAGGTTGAGTTACACTCTGGCTTTTTGGAGACCATATATAGGTAGGTCAAAAATATCTTGAAAAACACTTTCCAAAAAGACAGAGTGTTACTCAACCTATATGGTACTAACCCCTTTGAAGTTTTATTGTAACAGAATTCTAGCCACATATAACTCTATGTCCAGTATTTAATAGCTCTATTAATTAACACATTGACTGCCATGTGAGTTGTATTTAACTCAGGCTAGTTTTGAGCCCGGGGCCTCCTGGAGCAAAACCTTGCAGTTGGTTCGTGAAAATCTTACTTGTTCATGTTCTTATTGTTACAATTAATATTGACAATTTAATTCTAAAAACGTGGATTGCATTGAATATAGCTCACACACAGAAAACAATAAAAAAAATAACAAATTAGAAAGGATCGTTTTGTTTTAATAAAACACTGTGGCCCTAGGGAAAAATTTTTTTTTCCTAGTGTGGCAGTCAATGTGTTAATGAGAGCTGCTCCAGGGAAAATACCATTTGGTGACATTGCAATGATGGTTCTTTGGCAGAAGAAATGGTTGAAAATGGTGCTTTGGAGTAAGAAACATCTGCCCTGGTTTGCCATGGAAGAGGAGTCTGTGGAGTACATTTGGATGGGCTTTGCCTGATTGAGCTTGCCAGGGAGAGGCGGAGGCACCACTAATTACATGTCTTGCATTATGGGTTGGAAATAGATACACAGAGCAAACGCTGTGGCCCACAAAGCCCCAAAATGCAATGAAAGCAACATAGACTTCAAGTTCATTTTCAAAATTCCCAGCATTGCAGAGCAGAGCCAGCCATACAATTTTTCCTCTTTTTTTTCATATGGCACTTAAGATGCAGAAGAATGAACCAACTGAGGATCTGGAAATCTACTTGCAAATTCAGAAAAAACACAGCAGCAAAAAATATATAGAAAATGACAATGTTAACGTGTAATTTTTACTGGAGGTATTAATTAGTAATTCCCTTGGGCCTTTGGTGTCCTTGAAACAGGTCAGCACCGTTGCTTGACTTTATACAAACTTGACTGCACTCAGTTAAAAATTGTTCTTCTCCAGATAACTCTTAGTTATATGACACCCAAAGGGACCTTCCTAAAGGGAAGAAAGTGGAAGAAGTAGCAGGCACAATGAGAAGCCCAAATGGGCAATGAGTGGGATAAATGAGGAGCCCTGGCTCAAGCTTCAAAAGATGAATTCTGTAATTACAGGATGGGGAAGCCAGTTTAGCAGCAGCCCACTAAGGGAAAATCTGGTAGAATTTGGGCAAACTCAAGAAAAATCAGCAATAGAATGCAGGTGCCCAATGGCTAAATATATGTGGCAAAAATAGTTGGACTACATTTCCCAGCTTCGCTTGCAGTTAGGTGTGGCCATGTGACTGAGTTGTAGCCAACAGAATGTGAGCAGAAGTGAGGTGCTCTATTTGCAGGTCTGGTCCATTATTACTGCTCACATATGATCCTCCAAGTTCTTCCCCCTTCTAGCTTGACACAAATAAAAAGGGTGACTTTGAAAGCTGTGTGTTGAATATAGCAGAGCCACAAGATGGAAGAGGCCTGGGTTGCTGAATCACTTCTTGGAGGAGAGCTGCTTGCTTGCCAATCAGGACTTTATGTGAGTGAGAAATAAACTTTTTTGTGTGTAAAGGTGTTGGTATGTTGAGGTTCATCTGTTACAACAGCTTTCATTACTTTAATTAAATATTTTCATTGGCTGTATTAATAGAGGGTATGTAGGAAGAACAAAGGAGAGTGCAGTTTTGCTGTTCTGTTCTGGACATTACCCTGTTGGAGGGACTTTGTCAAACATGAAATGAAAGACAAGAGTGATGAGGAGGTGGGAAATGATATATTGGGGAGGGCAAAAGCAAGGGGGGTTCAGCCTAAAGAAGAGAAAACTTTGGGGTGGAGTAAGGACATACAATACCTGTCTTTAAAGTTTTCAGAGTATGTCACAAGGAGGAAGGTTTAGATTTATATTGTAGAGATCCAGAGAGCAGAGCTCGGAGCAAGATTTGGGTTCAATATAAAGAACTTTCTAATAATTAGCACTTCCTCAAAGTGGGTTGGCCTTCCTTAAAGCCTTCTCCATCTTTGGTGGAGGCTGTTAATTGACCACTCGGCATCCCTTCCCCCTTCTTCTCTGACTACAGAACCCCAATTTTGTTGAAGTGTTGTCCTCATGTGATTATTGGAGAGAGAACCCCATTCCCAGCTCCAGGGATGGATCCCGATTAGTCCAAGCCATTCAGCACATAGCATTCTCTTAGTGGCTCTTACTGGTCCAGAGGTTGGTACCTACCCTAAGCTGGCCCAATCAAACTTAAAGGAAGATCTTGTATTTCATGACTGGGGGAGAGGTTTTCCTTCTCTCCTGCTGGACATGTATCAGAATTCATTAGTCCAGACTGCCGCTGGCAGCCATCTTGTGGCCATGAGGGAAACCAGCCTTAGGATGAAACCAGCACTGAGGATGGCAGAGCAGAGAGATGGAAAGAACCTGTCCATTACATTGGTGATCATCCTGGGTCTGAAGGCTCCTCTACCACTGGATTTCACTTTGAATTGGCGTTTCCATTACGTCTATCTTCAAACATCCTAACTGATGCACTGATCCTGAGGAGGACTGGGAATACAGGTTGAACACTGCCTTGTTATCAGAGCCGCCAGAGGTGAATTCTACCCTGGCCAGTAGTTGGACCTCTCAGGGTACATCTGAGCCTGAGAGTTATAAACTCTGGCAAAGGAGGTACAAAGTTCTATGTTTATCTCAGCATTTGAGTCTGCCCTACTATCTTAGGCTCATGGCTAATAGCAGTTAAGGTTGGCACCACTCAATTTCTTCCTTTCATTGACTGCCTGTCCAGATAATCAAGTAGTTATTTACTTTTTCCTTTTGTTGACCATTTGATCTCTCTCCTACCTTTCAGCAATTATTTTCCTCACTTGCCTTACTTACAGATTGTCCTCACCTATGCATTTTTGTGGCATTTCTACTTGTTAACCATTTCCAGAATTGAGCTGTGCCATCCAATTAGCAACCTGTAATGTTGTTCTGATGGGGGAAGGGCAGAGTTGTCAGAGAAAGCACTGGACCCATTGTCCCATTGTCCCAGAGACCTGCTTCTGTTACAAGATATGTGACCTTGGGCAAATCATTGAACTTGTCTCTCCCTGACACTTATTTTGCAAAGTGATTAGAATGAGAGAATATATGAAAATCTCGGGGTCAGTTATAATGACAGCAGTGAATTAAAAGCCACACAGCTAGAGAAATATAATTGGAGGGAATGTAGGAAAGTACAAAGGCAGGAAATCCACGATCTTGCCTAGGAAGTCAGGCAGTGATAGCTAGGAGTTAGGGTTAGATGCATGCAGACTGCCATCAGCTGATGGGAACCACACAATTACCCTCTTCTTTTCCAGCTGGCTTTATACTTTTGGTTCATCCTCAAATGCCATCCTTGAAGAGAATCCAAACAGAACAGTGGCCCTGCTTCAACATTTTATCCGCTCACCACACATCATGAACATAAGACAAATTTGACACCCCACAGCAATCTTTTCCATTACTCAATTTAACTTCCCAATTAGGAATTCTTCCACAACACCTCTGATTAGCCATTTATATTGGGACAGAACTACATTAGGAACTCCACCTCCATCTCCCAAGGTATACTGGGGACCAGATTTGGCGACCTCTAACACTGGGCCTCAATTTTCTCCACTGTAAAACGAGATGGCTTGGCTGAAGTTCCCAGGGTTCAGTCTCAAGTCCCAGCCTACTCTGGTGCTGGAAGATGATATTGTAACTCCCAAGCATCTGCTTAGACTCTGGGTGGAGTTAGCTCAGTCTTTTCTGCCTTCTGTTGTGGATAATGAGCCATCCATGAAGACTTTTTGTACATTGAGTACATGGTTTCAACAACTCGACCACAAACCGGGCCTCCATCATGAGCTCCCAGAAGTCTAGTCCTCTCTTCATCTGTCCAGCCTCCCTTTGTGCTCTCACTGTTCTTTCTGTTAGTTGCCTTATGGACACTTCTGCCCTTTCCCTAGGCGAGGGAAGAACACTTCTGCCTGAGTTTTTCTCTTGTTGAAAACCTTCTCCCTCTCCCTTCACTGGGGTGGAGCTTGTTGTCATGGTTCTGAGGTCGAAACTAAATCCAGCCAAATGGACTCACATACATGGCTGCAGAAGGTCAGGACAGAGTATTTTTCCAAACCTGAAGATTTGCTAACAGGAAAAAGTATTTAGCTGCTCTGGTAACTTTTCACAAAATTTCCCCTTTTTTCTTAGGGATCACTTGACAAAATAAGAGAGGACTGAGGCCTCTTGGGTTCAATTTGCTAATCTTTTCTAATGTTTTTCCAGATAGAAGCATTCAGTTTAAGCCATTTTTTAACTTTGAAAAAATTATCTTCTCTTCTAAAACATATTCTTTGAGTGCTTGGACTTGAGCCAAGAGGAAAAAATAAAGGCTAGGAACATGAGCTTAAATAACTAATAATATTCAGGTAATAACAATCAAATAGTATTTGATAATATTCAAATAAATATTCTTAGCAGTATCCTCTCCTAGCATATTTATATACACATACCTACACACACACACCTTAAAACTATTTTCCTATATAATCACATGAAACTTGGGAAAAAAAAGTAATGTCCCCCACAGACTTTGGAAAATGCTAGGGCTAGGTCTGCCTTTTGATTACTCCATAGAGGTCCAAGGCCAAGTAGAGGAGCAAGTGGTAAAGGACAATATAGTACCATGGGGAGGTGGAGGGTTATTGAATGCCCGAGCCAGGCAAATTTTTTTCAAGTGGAGCCTACAATAACTCAAAATCAAGAGGTTTATAGTGTAGGAATTTTAGCACTTTAGGTACCACTATGAAACATTAAGAGCACCCAGGGCCCCCAGGATGCAGGCAAGCTCTTCATCTGAGGTTTGGAATAAAAGGCATGTTGCCAACTGAGACAAAGCAGGAAGGATCCGCGCACACAAGAGACTGGCTGGTTTGTCAGGATATATTTGTGTCTGCATGAGCTGCTCTGAAAAGATCCTCCTTTCCCGAATCACTAAGACCCCCAGACAATAAAGGGGTGGAGTGGTGACACTCTCTGTACTAAGCAACAGATTGGAGATGTGGGAGTGGGAGCTTTCATCTCAGCTCTGTTACTGATAACCACCACTGAACCCAACCCTGAGGGCCTCACTTCCTTGGCTCCTGGGGTGTTATAATGACGAGTCTGGCCTATTCCATGGAGATGGTCCAAGACACTAAGTCACCACTGCAACACCCCTCCCCTGCCAGTCCAAGGCACCATCATCTCTCACTAGGGTTTTAACAGTAGTTAAAGATGTCCACTCTCACCGCTTTTATTCAATACAGTACTGGAAGTCCTGGTCAGAGAAATTAGGCAAGAGAAAGAAATAAAGGGCATTCAAATTGGAAAGGAAGAAAAAGTGTCATTGCTTACAGACAACATGATCTTATATTTAGGGAAACCTAAAGACTCCACTAAAAATCTGTTAGATCTGATAAATGAATTTAGTAAAATTGCAGAATAAAAAATCAACATACATAAATCAGTAGCATTTCTATACATCAATAGTGAACAATCTGAAAAGGAATCAGGGAAGCAATCCTATTGAAAATAGCTACAAAAATACCTAGGAATAAACTTAATCAAAGAGGTGAAATATCTCTACAATGAAAACTACAAAACACTGATGAAAGAATTAGCAAGACACACATACACAAATGGGAAGGATATTCCATGTTCGTGGATTAGAAGAATTAATATTGTTAAAATGTCCATACTACCCAAAGTGATCTACAGTCAATGCAATCCCTATCAAAATTCCAATAACATTTTTCATAGAAATAGATAAAACAATCCTAAAATACGTATGGAACCACAAAAGACCCTAAATAGCCAAAGCAGTCCTGAGTAAAAAGAACACAGCTGATGGCATCATACTACCTGACTGCAAAATATACTACAATGCAATAGTAGCCAAAACAACATGGTACTGTCATAAAAAGAGACACATGGGCCAATGGAACAGAATAGAGAACCCAGAAATAAATTCATGCATTTATAGTCAACTGATTTCTGACAAAGGTACCAAAACCATACATTAGGGAAAGGACAGCTTCTTCAGTAAATGGTGCCAGGAAAACTTAATTTCCATATGCAGAAGAATGAAACTAGATTTCTATCTCTCACCATATATAAAAATTAACTCAAAATAGATGAATGACTTAAATGTAAGACCCAAACCTATGAAACTGCTGGAATAAACATAGGGGAAATGTTTCAGGACATTGGTCTGGGCAAAGATTTTTTGGATAAGACCTCAAAAGCACAGGCAAAAAAAGGGAAAATAGACAAATGGGATTATATCCAAGTAAAAAGCTTATGTGTAGCAAAAAAAACAATCAACAAAATGAAGAAACAACCTAGAAGAAAAATATTTGCAAACTATCCACTTGACAAGGAATTAATATCCAGAATATATAAGGTACTCAAATTAATCAATAGCAAAAAACCAAATAATTTGATTAAAAAATGGACGAATGATCTGAATAGACATTTCTCAAAAGAAGACATACAAATGGCCAACAGTTGTATTAAAAATGCTCAACATCACTAACCATCAGAGAAATGCAAATCAAAATCACAATGAAATATCTTCTCACCCCAGTAAGAATGGTTATTATCAAAAAGACAAAAAAATAACAACTACTGGTGAGGATGTGGAGAAAGAAGAACTTTTATATGCTGCTGGTGGGACTGTAAATTAGTACAGCCATTATGGGAAACAGTATGGAGTTTTCTCAAAAAACTAAAAATAGAACTACCATATGATCTAGCAATCTCACCACTGGGTCTATATTAAAAGAAATGAAATCAACATGTCAAAGAGATATCTGCACCCCCATGTTTATTACAGCACTATTCACAATAGCCAAGATTTGAAATCAACCTAAGTGTCCATCAACAGATGAATGGATAAATAAAATGTGGTATATATACAATGGGATATTATTCAGGCATAAAAAAGAATGAAATTCTGTTATTTGTGGCAACATGGATGAGCCTGGAGGACATTATGTAAATAAGCCAGGCACAGAAAGACAAATACCACATGTTCTCACTCATATGTGGGAGTTGAAAAAGTTGATCCCACAGAAATTGAGAGTAGAATAGTGGTTACTAGAGGCTGGGAAGGGTAGGGGGAGGGAGGATAGAGAGAAGTTGGTTAATGGTACAAAACTGCAGTTAGAAAGTAGGAATAAATTCTCATTTTCTATAGCACAGTAGGGTGATAATAGTTAACAATGATTTATTGTATATTTCAAAATAGCTAGGAGGATTTTGAATGTTCCCAACACAAAGAAATTGATAAATATTTGAGGTAATGGATATGCCAATTACTCTGATTTGGTCATTACACATTGTATACATGTACTGAAATATCATATGTACCCCATAAATATGTACAATTATGTGTCAATTAAAAATTAAAAAAATAGATCCAAGCATGGTGGCACGTGCCTGTAGTCCCAGCTACTCAGGAGGCTGAGGTGGGAGGATTGCTTGAGCCTAGGAGTTTGAGGCTGCAGTGAGCTATGATTGTGCCATTGCACTCCAGCCTGGGCAACAGAGCAAGGCCCTATCTCTAAAATATTTTTTTAAATAAATAAAAAATAAAAGTTAAAAATAAAAAAAAATTGTAACTACTCTGTGTTAGTCAGCTAGTGTCAGAATTAGGCTGCATAGCAAACCAACTCCAAACTCAGTGGCTAACAACAAGCATTTATTTCCATACTCATGGGTTCATTTGAGGCTTGATTGATGTAGGATGGGCTTAGCTTGGGTTTAGCTCTGCTTTAGGCTGTGGGTTTGTGTTGAGGCCCAGAATGAAGGGACAGTAGGTACCCAGGGCATGTTCTTCTCATGGTATATAGAGCGCAAGAGCCAAGCCAAACAATATAAGCAATATTGGTCAAAGGAAATCACATGACCAAGCTGAACATGAATGAGTCAGAGAACTATACCCTGCCCACACTGGGAGAGGGAAGGGAAAGAATATTTGCTGAATAATCACCCATATTATTTCTCTCTCTCTCTCTCTCTCTCTCTCTCTCACACACACACACACACACACACACACACCCCTCCCCCTCCCACCCATCTCCCTATCTCTCTCTCCCGTGCTTTGCCTTTCTCCTTAGGGCTTATCACCACCCTGCATATGCCATGTTTTACTTATCTGTCTTATTTATTGTCTGTCTCATTGGTTCATGAAGACTCTCCATTTTAAAACAGAGCAGGGAATCTTGTTTCTTTTGTTTACTGCTGTATCATCACTACCTTGAACAGTGCCTGGAACCTAGTAGATGCTGAATAAATATTTGTTGAATGGCAGAGTAAAGGAATCCTTCTATTAACCATTTAGGACTCATTAAAGGAAGTTCAGAAATGAGTTATAGGATCTTGCAGCCTTCTGAATAGGAATATAATCTCTGCAAAAACTGGTTTTATCATTATATCTACCATATTACTAGTATAAACTAAAAATAAAACCCTAAACACCCTGTTGACTGAACAGACTCCTTCTTGGCCAAGGGGACCCTAGAAAAACCTTAAAACTGAGTTCCTGGCCATGATGGAAAGGGAGGTTGGATATGCCTCCTTGTACCTCCTCCCCTTTGGAGTTGAGATACTACAACTGACAAGCATTAATGTTAAAACAGAGATCATAAGACTGACAAAACAAACTCTTTCTGGCAATGAGATAGTAAATTACAAACAGGTCCTAAGGCCATGCAAGGCAAAGGTTAAGTCATGCCTGCAGGCCATCAATTTACTTAACAGATCACTTGAATCAGTATATTGTGGCTTGTCTCTGATTAAGACTTCCTTATCTTAACTTAAAACATTCCTTTCTACTGATTCCAAGCTTTTAGACAAAACTTTATTTCTTTAACCAATTACAAATCAAAGAATCTCTGAACCCACCTATGACCTGTAATCCCCCACTTGGAGATGTTCCACCTTTTCTATCCAAACCAATGTACACCTTCCATGTACTGATATATGATTTTACCTGAAATTTCTTTCTCCCTAAAATGTCTAAAATTAAACTGTAACCTGGCCACCTCAGGCACATTTTCTCAGGACCTCTTGAGACTATGTTTCCCGGGTCATGGTCACTCATATTGGCTCAGAATAAACCTCTTTAAATTATTTTACAGCGTTTGGGTTTTTTTTTTCTATTAATGCTTACCACTACTACCACTGTCATTAACACCATTATTCTCATCACTACTGTCATCACTATTACCATTATCATCATAATCTCCATCAACATCACCACCACCATCACTATCATCCCCTCACCATTACCACCAGCACCACCACAATCACCACTACCACCACCATCACCACCTCTACTGCATTGCCATCAACAACATCACCATTCTACTTCGCCACCATCAGCACCACTAACACCACCACTGCAATCACTACCTCTACCACATCATCATCACCACAGTCATTACCATCCCATGTCTACCACTATCACCTTCATTACTCCCACCTCCATCATCACCATCACTATTACTATTAACATTATCTCCATTAGATAGTGATGATTGATGGTAATGTTGATTGCATACAGCTCTCAATAAACTAATTGCAGTACAGGAAGCAGAAGAAATGATCATTCTATCCTAGTGAGCTAGCTGCAATGAAAAAACCTAAATCTGAGAAAATTATTTCCCTTAAGAGCTCCAGAGTAAACCTATAGCAATTATACAATCAATATTTACTACTGCTTCAGAAATGCCACCCACTCTTTTGGAGGCCTATAGAGATTGTCAAACCTCCAATTTCACCTCCTCAGTGATACTGAAATTGTCTCCATCACTTCTTCCCCTTATCCTTTTGGAGGGAAAAAAGTTGTTTACTAAGTTATTTCTTTGAACACTTAAAGTCCATTACTTCTTGTTGCATAATGATGGGCCATGTGACTTCTTGATTAATCTTTTCCACCCTGAAACAAAATCTTTTCCTGAATTGCTGCTGCTTCTCTGGTTCTCTCTAGACACTGCCTGACAAAAATGTGTGGGTGCTGGAAGGCCCCCAAATACCAGGAATAAGACTAAAGTTCATCAAATCTCTACTCCAGATCAATTCTCTCTGCTGTAGTCTTCCTCTTACCTCAACTTGTTTTTGGTTTGCTTTTTTAACTTTCCTCTTTAAGGCCAGATTTCACTTTAATTTTATTTGGCCTGTGACTCTAAAATGATTTGATAAAGCATCCACTTTATGTATTTATTTTTGCTGAAAGCATCAAACGAGTTAATTCAAAATATGGAAATATTCAAGATATTCTACTAAAAAAGAACTTCCTCATAAAATAATTTGCCATGAGTTTGTTGAGGATGATGTAAAGAGGGAAGATTTTATTTAATTCGTAAAAGCAATTTGTCTTTGAAGGAAAGAAATTGCCACTGTTTGGCTTTGGTCCCAAATCTGCTATTATGATGAAACACCAAGAATACAGCTTATACTATATACCTGATGGCAACGCATCTGATTTTGATTCTATCAAATACAAAAAAAAACTGTATTGAGGGAGGATGGTTGAAAGAGGAATGTTAGGGCTTCCTGAGAAGTCGTTTTTGTTTTTTTTTTCTTTTTTTTTTTGTGGGCATGAGAGAATGTTCCACAGGCGGAGGGAGAAATAGATGAAAAGGCCTATATTGTTAAGAAGCTAATAAAGAGATGTTTGCACAAGGATGCCCAGTTATGTGACTGAGGTCTGGTGCCTGCTGTGGGCATCTGACACAACAAAAAGTTAGATGTCTCCAGGGCTAAAGTCAAGGGACATAGCTGCCCTAGCTGTCAACTCAAAACTAGTCAGATCAAATCTATGTTTCATTGTTTCTATCATTTTCTTATTCCTCTAAAAGATTCTTAGCTCTGATTGGCTTGGGGCTGCACTAGCCTGGGAAAACTCCAGACTGCACTCTGCTGAGAAACAGTGGGAGCCATCTCCTCTCTAGGAATCCAAAAGCCATCCCCAGCTGAAAGGAGTTCCAGGTGGTGGAAAACCTGAGCTGCAGCAACTCTGCAAATGAAACTGGGAGAGCAGCGGGTCTGTGCCAAGGGAACCTCTGCTGAGCTGAGGGTTTTGGTGTGGGAGGCAGGACAGACTCTTAGCAGGGAGGCTGGGATTTGAACTTGGGATGTGCTCAATTGTTAAAAGATAACGGAAGCAGGCGCTTCCTGTAAAGGGATTCAGTTTCAACTAAATGGTGTTCAGTTTACAGTTACTTTGGACCCGAAGTGGGAATTTTTGTCTGTTTGGATTGTAACAGGGTCTCTGAGTAAGGATGCATAGACATTTGTAGAGGAGTGGGAAGGAGGGGGGCAGGGGAATAGAGTGGTGTCTTGTGAGTGAGTCTGCAGCCCTATCTACATACCCTCCAGGCCTCTTTAGTGAAAACTCAGCTCAGAAGTGGATCTGGGCTCCAACAGGTATTTGGTGCTTTATGGTCTGAGAAGAACACATCCAAAACAGAGGTTAGAGAGTGTTGCCTGCCATGTTCCCCACAAAGCAGACTCTGATGGAGAAATTCGTGTGCAGAGAGTTTATTAGGAATGCTCTCAAGATCAACACCTATGAAAGAAGAGAAAGTAGCTGGATTAGAGGGGGAGTATTTGAGCTATGTGCAGTTGCAACAAAGGCCTCTGTTGATCCTATGGAGAGCTGTGGAGCATCAGCCATTCATTAGATGAGGGCACCTCCTAGTAAAGGGGCAAACCTCCACTGAGGCAGATCTATCCACCAAGGGGAAAGTACTTAGCTGCCAACACTCCAGGCAGCTGGGGGAATGAGTAGTTCAATCTTGAAAGGAGGATCAGGGTACTAGTCATAGCATCTACTATGTTGAGCTAGAAATAAAGCCAAAGAATTATCTCTAGATAATTGACAGATGACATACTAATTTACTCATTTTTAGTGCCATTCTAGTCCATTCAAAAAATATTTGAGTGCTTACTGGGATCTAGGCATTGGAGATACACAAACGAATAAGACAAGATTCCTGCCTCTGAGAGACCTATGGTCTGGTGGAAGGACAGATATATCAGAAACTAACCACCAACCAACAAGATTAGAAAGACATTGAACAGGTAGAACGGGGTACAAAAGGGGCTGCCAGCTTAATTAATACGAGATATTCCAAGTTTTGTGTAGTATTAGCCTACTGATCTTACATCACAAAATAAACACATTATACTTTAGAAAAACAACCATTTCCCGAAGTTTCTTTTTTCCCATTAATTATGGGGAAGAGGTTTTCTCCTGAGTGACAATGCAATTATTGATATTGTCAGGTAATCAAATTATTTTCAAAAATACTTGGACTTTCTTTTGGATAAATAAATGTTTGTTGGCTGGAATTTTCAAAAGGAAAGGGGGAGGGAAGGTGGGTGACAGTAAGAGAAGGAAGAAGACAAAACATGTCATAGCCACTTTTGCAGAGGTGGGGTTAAAACTCACATTTTCTATTCCCTGTCCAGAGTTCTTTTTTTCCCCCCAGCACTGAATATATCCCCACCAAGCAGCCTTCCTTACATTAACTGATATTCTCTTTGCTGGAGTATACTCTCTGTACTTGATTAGGTGAAACCTCTTGATGACCATGGACCTGATCTTCTCTGGGAGACCATCAGTCTTGCTCTGTTCCCTGTCCACAAGAATGTACCATTAGTGGCATTCTTGCTGTGGTGTGCTACTGTTTCCACTGGAGAGCAAGATGAGAGAGACAGGATGGATCAGTGCAAACTTATCAACAAGATCAAGTTGGATATTCAAGTATTTATCAGCTGGTGTATCATGGGAACCAACCAATCAGGCTGAAAACAACCAGTATGGCTAAAGCTGTGCAAACAGGTTGAATTCTCGCCTGTCTAGGATTACTAAAAAAAATTGCAAGTGCTTATCTTTTTAAAAATAATTTCTATTTGTAAAGAGTATTCTTGTTATTGTTATTACCATTGAACCAATTATTTTTATACTTTATTGAGCCATTAAACTGTAGCATCGCCAGAAATTAATCAAAGGTGAACTCCTGGAGCAAATATTAACATGTTTCAGCTGTGAGCAAGAAGCCTGGCCAAGACACTAAAATTATTGATGGGACTTCCCATGAGGCTTCAATAGCTGCAAATCTGAAGCCTGTGTTTCTTTATTTCCTCATTCCTTTGTTTCTATGAAACCAAACCAACAATGTTTCTTGATTATAATATACGTTTATCAAAATGACACTATGTGTTCACAAATAAGCTTATTTTTAGTCTTTTAAAGATGTTATAAATTTAGAGGAACACAGGAAATATGGAGAATAGTACAATAAATACCTGTGGTCTTGCCTTCCAAAATTAAAAATCCTAACATTTAGTCATTTTTTCTTTAGATTTGAAGTAAAGTTGAAGTTTCTTCTTGCTAATCTCACACTTCTTCCTCCTTTCCTCTCTAGAAGCAGGCACCATTACATGTTTCGTACGTCTCTTTCAGGCCCAATGGTTCTCAACCCTGGCTGTACATCAGGATCACCTGGGAATCTGTTAAAAATCCCTGGTGTCTGGGCCACATGCCAGACAAAATCAGAATCTCTGGAGGAAGCGAGAAACTCAAGCATCAGTTAGTTTTTTCCTAAATCAAAGTGATCTTTATTCACTTCTTCTGTATGATTTTAACAGATTCCTAAGCATAGTTTTGTGTATATTTTGCACCCTCATTTGCTGTAGGCATGGATATATAGTTTTCCTCACTGAAACTGGGGAGTGCTAGAGTGACAAAGGGAAGGACTGTAACTTTACCCTGTTTTTCCGCATCGGTAGTTTTTAAAGCTCCTCAGGTGATCCTAATGCGCAGCCAAGATTGAGAACCAACCACTGTCTAGCCCATGTTTGTATACCTTTAGCACATGGGTATCTATCTATGAACAATGCATTTTATTTCTTTGTGTGCGTGTGTGTGTGTGTGTGTGTGTGTGTATTTTGGAAGAATATGCAAATGAGGTCATAGTGTAACATTCTGCACATGGCTTTTTTACTCAACAGTATGTTTTTAAAAAAATTTTATATTGAAATAAATTTAGACTTACAGAGAAGTTGCAAAAATAGTATAGATTTTTCATATGCCCTGAACCTAGGTTCCCCTACTGTTAACATCTTTCATACCCATAGTACAATACTGAAATCAGGAAATTAAAATTGATAAAATACTAGTAATTAATCTGTAGGCCTTAAATGGATTTTGTCAGTTTTCCCACTAATGTCTTTTTCTGGTTCAGGATCCAATTCAGGATCTCATATTATATTTAGTTGTCATGTCTCCTTAGTCTCTTCCAATCTGTGACAGTTTCTCAGTTTTTCCTTGACTTCTATTACTTTGCACTTTTGAAGAGTACTGGTCAGTTATTTTGTGGAATTTCTTTTAATTTGGGTTTGTCTAGTGTTTTATGATTATATTGAGATTATGCAATTTTGGCAAGAATGCCACAGAAATGATGCCGTGTCTGTGTCAGGCCATCATATCAGGGGTTCATAATGTCAATATGTCTTATTACTAGCGATGCTAACCTTAATCATTTGGTTAAGGTGGTGTATGCAAGGTTTCTCTACTACTATAATGTTGCTATTTTAAGCTTTTCAATTAAAAAGTATCTTGTGAGGAGAGGCTTTGAGACTATGTAAATATCTTGTTCTTCATCATACTTTTGCCCACTAATTTTAGCATCTGTATTAGTTGGCTAAGACTGCCATAACAAAATACCATAGGCTGGGTGACTTAAACAACAGAAATTTATTTTCTCACAGTTCTGGAGGTTGAAAGTCCAAGATCGAGGTGTCAGCAGAATTGGTTTCTGTTGGGGTCTATTCTTGGCTTGCAGACCACCGCCTTCTCACTGCATTCTCCCATGGCCTTTTCTCTGTATGTGTGCATCCCTGGTGTCTCTTTCTCTTCTTATGAGGATATCAGTTACATTGGATTAGGGCCCACCTTTGGGACCTCACTTACCTCCTTAAAGGACCTACCTCCAAATACAGTCCCACTGGGGATTAGGGCTTCAACATAGGAATTTCAGGGGAACACAAGTCAGACCTAACAGCATATATCAATAATTCTTGCCCATAACAACTATTACTGTGGTCTTTGTCAAATGATGATGTTTTTCAATTTCCATCATTTCTTCTAACATATATTAATTGGAATTCTTCTGTAAGGAATAGCTGCTCCTTAATCTCCCATTCATTCATTCATTCATTTATTCACTTATTTATTTATATCAGTACAGATTTTTTTCCTGTGGGTTATAATCTGTTAACTATCATTATTTTATTGTTCAAATTGTTCCAAATTTTGCCATTGGGAGCTCCTTTAAGTTGGCTCTGTGTCCTTTCAATATGCCTGCACCATTTTTCGAGCACATCCTTACCTTTTGGGCACCACAAAATGTCTCAGCCTTATATTGTATTTTCCCTGATCCAGCCCTGAAATCACCATTTCTCTAGGGAGCTCTGTTTCCTTTCATGGAGAATGGTGTTTGGAAACCAAAATGTGGGCACTAGGTGTGCTCATTGCTACTGGGGTGTCATTACTTCCTCACATTCTCAGTAAACAGAGTTAAGGAACATATGCATGTTTGTTCATACATGTAGAACACACCTATATTTATCTCTATACCTCTCCATATGTACATATGTTAAAAACTGAGTTCATTCTGATACTTCCTTCAACAGAGTGCTACAGGATTCATTCCAGCCTTCCTCTTTTTCTTATTTGTAATTCCTTTTCCCAACAGTGAGAAACCTCCTCTTCATTATTCAATGATAAATTTATGTGTTTTCTCAGTCCTAGTATACACATAAAGTAGTTTCAGAATTTCTAATCCAAACCCCTGTGAAAAACAATTTGCTAACTAGAGAACAATATATAGTTCTTGCTGTCTTTAACCTTACAGTATACAATCAATCTACTATGTAACAAAGCTACCTAGATTAGTTTTGTTCCCTTCAGTATGGTTATATAGTTCACTTGTAATACAGTTAGACTCATTTGTTACTGATTGTATTCCATTTTGAACTCCCTTCACATCCTGGTTTTAATTTTTTTAGGATATGCAAATCATTAACATAGTTCTAAAAGCCAGAGGTAAACAAAAATGTAGACCCATAAAAGTGTCACTTTCCTCTCATCTCTATTGCCTATTCCCCATTCCCCCATTTTTTTCCACTCTGTTCCCACCTACCTCCTGTGGTTACCCAATAGCTTTAGTTTCTGGTTTATCCTTTCTGTATTTCTTTTGCACAACTGAGAAAATACATGTATATTTTCTTATACCCCCTTCTTTCTTACATGAAGGTTAGCATGCTACTCTTTTGCACTTTCAATTTTTTCCCCTTTTACTTAGCATATGTCTTGGAACTAACTCATTATCAGCTTATAAAGATCTTTCTCATTTTTTTTAACATCTATATAGTACTCCATTGTGTAAACGCTCCATTTATTTATTCATACACTTTCCCATATATCAGCATTTTGGTTGTTTCTAATATTTTGTGATGACAAATGATGCCACAACAAATAACCTTGTAGCATATGTATTTTTTGTATTGTTGGATATATTTCCCAGAAGAGATATTGCTGGATCAAAAGGTAACTTGCATATACAATTCTGTACATATTAGTAAATGTCTCTTCAGAGGGGTGGTATGAGTTTGCATGCCCACCAATAATGCGTGAGAGTGCCTGTTTTTCATGGCCTTGCCGACATAGTTTGTTGCCATATATTTACAGTTTTACCAAACTGTTAGGTGGAAATTGGTATCTTAGTTTTGCTTTATTTTGTATTTCTCTAATTATGAGTGAGTTTGAACATTTTTCTTATGTTTAAGGGCTATTTTTATAACTTCTTTGTGAATTATCTATTCGTGGTTTTTTCCAGTTTTTCCATTAGGACTTTTTTGCCCTCTGCTTTTCAATTTTTTAATATTAAAAAATGCTTATGGTGGTAAATTATATATAGTGCAACATTTGCCATTTTAGCCAATTTTAAGTGCACAATTCAGTGGCATTAAGTACATTCACAATGTTATATAACCACCATTACTATTTCCAGAACTTTTCCATCATCCCAAACAGAAACTCTGTAACCATTAAGCAATAACTCCTCATTCCCCTCCTCCCCCAACCCTTTGCCCTTCAATTTTTAAGAGTTATTTATATATTAAGAATACTAATGCTTTTTCTCTGGTATATTTGCAAATGTTTCTCTCCATTTGTCAGTTGTCTTTTGACTTTGTTTATAGTGTTTTGGACCATGTACAAATATTGTTTTTAAGTAATCAAATTTGTCAACCTTTTCTTGTATTATCTCTGGATTTTGAGGCATAGTTAGAAAGCCTGTCCCTACACCCAGATTATAGAGGAATTTATTCATATTTTCTTCTAGTACTTGTATAATTTCATTGTTTTACATTATATCCCTAATCTATTTAGAGTTTATGCTTATGTTTGGTGTGAGGTATGGATCTAATTTTATCTTTTTCCTTATGGCTAAGAAATTATCCCAATACTATTTATTAACAGTGCATTCTTTCTCTACTGATTTATAATACCAGCTCATTTATATACCAAGACCCTATAAATGCTTGATTATGACTAAAATTGCACTGATTTTATTATATACACATTACAAATTGAGAAAGTAATTGTGAAAGAAGTAAATAGTTTTCTAGACTCAAAGAATTTTTTATTGAAAGGGGCTTCAGAAGTCATCTAGGTCAACCTCCATTGGCTTCTCACCATTTTCAAGATAGAGTTAAAACCCCTCACCTTAGTTCAAGAAGTTCCTCATGATCTGATCTGTGCCTGCCTCTCTAGCTTTCTGTCCCGCCTTCTTCCTCTAGTATCCTACACTGTATACTACTGAACTTCCTGCCTTTTCTTCTCCCCATAATGCTGTTTCATGCCTCTAGGCCATCACGTGTGCTGTTGCATCTGCCCAGAATGCCATTCCTTCTTCTTCTGAGTGGCTTAGCATTCAGATCTCATATCACTTCCTCTAGGAAGCCTTCTCTGACCTTTCCGTCTGAGCCAGAACCTCCTCTCTTAGTTTCTTGCAGTACCCAGATACACTATAGTCATGGTACCATTGCATCATATTATAATCATGGGCATATTTGTCTATCTTCTCCAGTGGAATGAATTCATTGAGGCCAAGGACTGGGTCTTAATCTTGTTCTTTGTATCTCTAGATATAAAGAAAGCTTGGTAAACACACAGCAGTGCATCTAGGCTTGGCTTAAATTCTTCAAATAACAGACAGCTTACTGCCTCAAAGGCAGCCTGTTCCATTTTTACATTATTTGAAAGTTTTTCCTCACAGCAAGCTGAACTCTGCCTCCCTGTAATTTCTGCCCACTTGTCCTTGTTCTGTCCTCAGGAACTAAATCTCTTATTAAAGGGTAGCAATCTGCTTCTCAAGCTGGGCCTTGGCCAGGGACACAGCTATAACTGGTGGCTCTTCTTGAAACAATTCAGTACTGCTTGTGTTGGGGTATGAATTCTTCTTTTCAATGAATATCTGAATTAAGGTAAGAAAAATCTGAGTTCCCCCTAAAGTGTTTCAGTCTGTTATGTTATTTTAGTGTGTGTCCCCACAATCTGCTTCCCTGAAAACCTTCTGCTACCTTACTTCAAGCAAAGTAGTCACATTCAGCACATTATTTGTCACTTTAGTGATGGCAGTTACCCTTTCCCTCTACATTTTCATGTGGACTCAATGGATTTAATTGGATTCTTTGTTCTCTGTTCTGGGAATTCTGTGGTGCTGACTTGCTAGCAGTTCTATGAGCTATCATGTTGCTGCCCAGTGCCCCCAGCCTTTGGCTGCAGAGGCCTGGCCTAGATCTGCCCATGAGTTCTGGTACCACATCTACAAAGTTCTGTGGGAATGCCATACTCTACCACAGACTAGAGTTTCTCAAAAGACCATCTTCATTAGAGTTTCCGGTGAGTTTTTTTAAAATACAGACTCCCCATAATATTCTGAAATAAAAAAAAAAAACAGATTCCTGGACCCTTACTCCTGATCTTCCAGAATAAAATCTCTGAGGATAAAGCTTCATAGTGTGCATTTTAGACAGCATCTCGGGATGATTCTCATACAAGCTAAAGTGAAGAACTGCTGCCCTAGATGTTGGCGAAGTTATCACATACACCATCAGTCATCTGTTCTGAGTATTCATTTATATCTAAGTAGGTGTAAACCTCTATCAATGTCCTATCTCCTTTTCCTTTTCCCCTGATTGTAAGCTCAGTGAGGGCAGGGATCCTATCTGTTTTGGTCCTTGTAGCCCCAGTGCCCATCACAGTGCATGGCACATAGCAGGTGCTCAGGAAATAGCTGTTGAACGAAAGCACAGGAAACAAACATGTCTGTGTCCTTTTTACTGCACTGATCCTTGTAATACTGGGGAGAGGCTATAGTGGAAATGAAGGGAGAGGCATGGGAACCAAAGGAGAAAAAAAATGCATAGGATCACACAGCTGGATGTGTGGTGGACCCAGATCTCTGGAGAAAGCTGTGGATGAAGGCAGCTCCCTCATTAGTTAGTTCTGTATGTGCAAGATCTTCAAGCCATTCTCTTTGACTGTGACAGGCTGGGCAACTGGACCCTGGAGAGACAGAGACTCTGATATGAATTCCTTTCTCTACCCCAACCTCAACACCTTTGAAGTTTGGGGAATGAGGGAGGGGCAAAAAATGGCCAAGGATTGCATTGCTGTGCTTCTACACAGTAACTCCTCATTGAAATAAATTAAAGCCTCGAGAAATTTTAATAATAATGGCTATTACAAATACCTTGGCAAGGTAGGATGTGGAGTTGCTATGAATCAGTCTGGGTTCATATTCCAACTTTTATTAGCTTAATTTTTCTTTACTTCAGTTTCTTCATTAGTAAACAGGGATAATTCAATTATGTAATCCCTTCATGGTAGTTAAGGTAATGCCAGCTACCATAACAGAGACATCCTCAAACCTCAGTGGCTTACCACAATCGAAGTTTATTACTAGATCACATAAAGTCCAAACGGATGTTCTTGTTTGGTGAGTGGCTTCTCTCCACGTCGTGATTCAGGGACCCAGGTTCTTTCCATATGGTGAAGCTCTCTGCTAGCAACTCTGCATCCAGTCAACAGAGGAAGAGAAAGTGAGAAGGAGGCACACCAGCTCACAAACTACTTTGGTGTGGAAGTGACACATGTCACTTTCCACTCACAGTTTGTTGGGAGGAACTAGTTATGTGGAACTAGTCACGTGGAATCTAGCAGCAAGGGAGTATGAGAAATGTAGTTTAGCTGTGTGCTCAAGAAGAAACATGTATCACTTATTGCTTCACTACAAGCCATCACAAAACGTAGTGGTTTAAAACAATAGCCCCCTACTTAGCTCACAATTCTGTGAGGCAGCAATTTGAGCTGGGATCAGTTAGGCAGTTATGCTGATCTAAGTCTGGCTCGCCTGATCTCAGCTGGGCTCACTCATGCAAATATGGTCAGCTGCCATGTTGGCTGGAGACTGGTTGGTCTAGGATGGCCTTAGCTGGGAAAGCATGTATTTACTCCATTTGTCTCTCACCTTCCAGTAGGCTAGGCCAGGCTTGTTTATATGACAGGTAGGCAGGCTCCCAAGAGCAAGAGCAAAAATCTGCAAAGCCTGTCAAGGCCTTGCCTCATAACTCACACAAGGTAGCTTCTGTCACATTATTGGCCAATACCCAGAATCAAGGAGTGGAGATATAAAAGCTATAAAGAATTGTGGCCATTTTTGCAATCTATCACAAAAAGGAAATATGTTTGGTTAAACAGGTTGTAACATGCTTAACAGAGTATCTGACATAGTAAGTTCTCGATAGGCTTATCTACTGTCATTATTATCACCATTTGTGGAACACCTACTATGGGACAGGTTCTGTCCTAGGCAATTTATATACGTTATCTTATTTAATCACCATAACTATTCCACTTTATAGATGAGGAAATTGAGGCTCAAAGAGATGAAGAAAACTATTGAAGACCATTCAGCTAGTAAGTGATGGTGTTGAAGCTTGTAGTCCATACTTCCTTGGGTCCTATGGATGCAAGCTAAGCTAGGGTTGCCTAAAACATTGAAGGAGAAACAAACTTGGATCTAGGACATTTAGAAAGGTCTGAGAAATGATACAGAAAGAAAGACCCTGGTCTTCTGACCTGAAATATAAGGGTGAAGCCCAGGGCCAGTTTTGACAGATGACCCTCAAGTGGGTCATGGCTCATCTCAAGAACAAAGCAGTTGATGATTATTGTGATTCGTTTGATGTCATATGTTGCCTGGTTCTTTCCCTTTTCACGGGGGATAAGGAAATTCCTTCCTGATCAAAGAGTCCAAGTTAGTGTTAGAAGATCTTGGGTAGGAGGAAGAAGGTAGAAGGGTCATGGGTAGAGGATAGAGAAATTCAGCCTAAGAGTAGAAAATATCAGAGCAGAGGAGGAGTTTGAAATCCCCTAGGCCAGATATTCCCAGCATCTTTTGGGAATGAGGACACAGATAAGATAGCACTCTATTGATCCTACAGACAAGGCTTGGTGAGCATGTGACTTGACAAACATATTCCAGTAAACTCACAGCCTTTCAGCACTCTGCAGCCCACAGGTTGGGAACCAGTGGTCTAGTCCTGAAGAGTAGATAGTTTTAATTTTGACAGCCAATTCTGTTAATTTGGTAGTGGTTACTAGAAGCACTGTGTTGAAATGGATTCTGAGGACATGTCTAGATGTTACAGCAAAGATTGCTATAAGTGATTATTGGCCTCTCACTGGCCTGGACAGGAATGGTGATGGCATGTATGCTGAGTGTTTGCTATCTCTGTTCCAGTCATACTTTCATAAGGAGAGACTGCAGCACAGAAAGATGGCATGATTTTCTCCCTATTACAAAGTTAGTTAATAGCAGAAGCTATTAGAGGTCGAGATCTCTGGTCTCCTGATTAGTGCTTTTTCCATGACACTAAAGCCAGTTAAAGAACTTTATTTTACCATTTATGGTCAGGCACAATACATTTTTCAATGTTCTTTCCACATTCGCCCCTGTTTTTTCTGGAAGTCTGCTTCCACGCCAGACTTAGTATACTTTCCTTCCTTCATTTAAGAAAACAAAATTAAACAAAGCTTATTTGGGGATTTGTCTGGCGAATTTAACTGATTGTTGAAACAAGGGTCTCAGTTCTGCTCCATTTCCATGTCCGCTCTCCTGTTATAACACATTCATGCCCAAGCATTAGACTGTGAAATCAGAGGACTAGTTCATGGTTGAACTAAAATCTGGTGCAATTTAAGAAGACCCGGTGAAGCCTTCCCCCTCTTTTCTTTCCTTTCTCACCCTCCAAGTTCTCTTGCTTCCTTTCTATTTTAATGTTCTTCAGGCACCTGAGATGAGTTAATTTCAATTTACTTATATGTACACCCCACACACCTCCATACCCATGAAGCTCATGGTTCCCACAAAACCTCTGTTAAGTAGAGCTAGGATGCACTTAGTCTTCATCCAGTCTATCTTCTGAGGAAGCTAAAGGCCCAGAGAGGGAAGAGCTGAAATTTTTCAGGGTTGCAGAGCTGGAAGCCAACTTTCCAAAATCCAGTATGCAAAATGGCCGATTTGTTGAATGGCCAATGCACACCCCAGTCTTGTTTCTGTGAACTCTTTTGTTCAGTTGATGGGTTTTCATTTTGTGTTTGTTTTAAGACTTATTACGTTTGCCTCTCCCCTGGCTTCTTCCTATTGCACTTGAGACTGGGGAGAAGAGAAAAACGGAGAATAAAGATCATGAAAAGACTGTATAAAGAATGTGAATAATTTGTATTAGCATCTTATCTATTAATAATATATAATTAAATTGCTACATATATTCAGAATATATTCTTTAATAAGACTCTATTAATGAAGGATACTAATAAAGAACGTATTCTTATGGCCCCATTCCTCTATAAGTATGAATAGATTTTCCCTACACCCCTCAATTTTCTGTCTCTCTCTCTCTCTCTCTCTCTCACTCTGGTCCTGAAGCATTTCTTCTTTATTTTCTTTCAATTCCCTCCAAACACCAAGCCCTTTCCTATCTCATGACCTTTGCACTTGCTGTTCTCTATGCCTTGAATGCCCTACCCCCTCTTAACATCAATGTCTAAGCTAATGTCCCCTTTTCAGTGAGACTTTACTCGATCACCTACTTTACTCCTTTATCTCGTGTATCAGTTAGTTTTTGCCATGTAACAAACCATCTCAAAATTTAATGGCTTAAAACACCAGCATTCCTTTAACTCATGATTTTTCTGGGCCCAGCTGGGCTCACTTATGGTTCTGAACTCAGTGAGTTGGCTGAAGGCTGGCTGGTCCCAGATGACCTCACTCACATATCTAGTGGTTGACCGGCTGTCACTTGGGGTAATGGGGATGACAGGGCCGTGTATTTCTCATCCTCCAGAAGGCTAGCCCAGGCTTGTTCACATGGCATAGTAGAGTTCCAAGAATGACAAGAGTATAAGCCCTTAAATGCAAGCACTTTTCAAGTCTCTGCTTACATTTTATTTGTTACTATCTCATTGGCCAAAGCATATCACAAGGCCACCCCAGATTGAAAGGGAAGAGAAAGACTCCACTTCTTGATGGAAGAGTTCCAAAGTCACATTGCAAGGGTATGGATACAAGGAGTGGAAGAATTTGTGGCTAATTCTGTGGGCAATAGGACATAAACAAAAAGAATACAAGCAGAGGCTTGAAAAGCACTTGCACATTGGAGTTTGCTCTCTCACCATGCTTGAGACCCAGAAGCCACTGTATGACAAGCCCAGGCTAGCCTGCTGGAGAATGAGGCTACAGGGAAGAGAACTAAGGTGCCCCAGCTAACAGCCTGCAAATCACTAGATGTGACTGAGGCCATCCCGGATCATCTAGCTTCCAGCTGATCCACCAGCTGAGTATAGACATATAGGAGAGCTGAGCAGAGATCAGTGTATCCTGACTAGATTAGAAAAATCACCTGGTCAACTCACAGAACTGTGAGCTAAATGAAATATTTACTACTTTAAGTCACTAGGTTTGGGGTGGTTTGTTACACAGCAAAAGCTAGCCAATCCAGGGGCCCTGGATTTTGAAACCAGACTCAATCAGGGAACAATACATGATCCTATGTGTTTGTATCTTGTAGTAGACAGTGTGAATGCCCCACCTTAATTGGTCAGGCTTTACCATCTCTGTTCATGTCCACCAGACTGCCTGCTACCAATCTGTGAATTTCTTTGCCTGAGGACTTTCTCTGGCTACCAGAGCCCACCCTGCCTGCGCACACAGTAGGCCAGAAGTTCTGGAGAATGAATATTCACTTGGAGCAGCCTTCAACCAATGACTAATGGGTATCTAAATGCCCCAGCAAATTTCAAAATGAATAATTTTTTCCAAACTGTCTCCCAGAGTTCCCCAGTGAGGTCGTACACCAGGATTTGGTAAAGAGCTCCCATCACCTTCCTGCTCTTGTCTCTTTCATCTGCAGCCTGACCTGGAAACACATGGCTCAGGGATGAGCCTAGGGTGCTCATTTAGGCTCTGTCACAGGCTGAAGCTGAACATTCGCACCCAACAGAGTTGGCATATGGTTTTGACGGGGGGAAGGGAGAGCTTTGGATATAGTTATCAGAGGTAGAATGAAGGTCAAGGGTAAGAAGGAGCTGAGGGATAAAAGAGAGGAATGAGACTAGGGAGAAATCTGCTTTGTATCTTATATAGCAAGAAACAAAAGCTACAGGTTTAATGTGTTCATTTTTCTTTTAATAGTCTTTTTTCTTCCAATACTATTTTTTGGGTGTGTGTTTGTTTGAGGTATAATTTACATACAGCGAAATACATAGATTCTTCAAAATACTATTCAATGCTTTAACAAATGTATATACCTGTGTAACTACCTTACAAATCAAGATATGGAACATTTCAATCACCCCCAGAATGTCCCTTTGTGCCCCTTTGCAGTCATTTCTCATGCCCCACCAGAGGCAATCACTGCTGTGATTTCTGTCCTCATATATTAGACTTGGCTGTACTAGAAAAATGAAATTGTACAGTATGTACTCTTTTATGCCTTGCTTCTTCACTCATTATAATGTTTTTCAAATTATCCATGTTGTTGTGTATATCAGTAGTTCATTCCTTTTTATTGCTAGATCGTGTTCCATTGTATTACTATAGCATAATTTATATATCAATTCTTGTCATGTTGGATATTTGCATTGTTTCCTGTTTTTATCTACTCTGAGTAAAACTACTATGAACATTCACATACAGGTCTTCTTATGGGCATATATTTTCATTTCTCTTGAGTAAATATCTGAGTGAAATTGCTAGATTATAGGGTAGGTGTGAAGCCTTGCTCTGGTTGCCTCTGTGGCTGACTCAGTTTCCCCAGCCCTCTGCCTGGCCTGCGTTCCTGCTGGGTCTAGGGTACTGAGATTTTAGCAAGCATTCTATGGAGGGGCCTCACGTATTCACCTGCAAGTTTCAGAGCAGGGAACAAGGTAGGGTCAGGGAAGAGCATGATGCTAGAAGGTGGGCATGAGTGATAGGAGACCAGGGTCTAGTCTTGGTTCTTCCATTAATAATTTTGAGGCAAGTAATTTTCTGAAATTTGCTTTTTTCCCCATTGGTTGTTCTTCAAGGTTCCTTCCATATGGTTCTACGTCTGTCTTGTGAGTTCATAGTTAGATACTCAATTAGAATTTATTTCCCTATGTGGAAGAGGGAAAAGTATTAAATTATTTGTATTTCTCCTGGCTTCAACAACATTAAAATAGTTATTATTTCACTGATTTTCCTGCCTTCCAATAAGGCTGGGTGTTGAGGATGATGTTTTGTGCTTGTGACTAGGATGGCCCATTGGGATACAAATGGGGGAAGCCAAGAGTGACCAGACTAGAAGAAGGAGGAGGCTATAGAAGTACAGCAAACAGAAGAGGAGGAGGAGGAGGAGGAAGAGGAAGAGGTGTGTGTGTGTGTGTGTGTATGTGTGTGTAAGGGAAGCATAAAAGCAAGAGGAAGAATGAGAAACACATTGAGAGAGAAAAGGACAGTTGCCACAGGGAGTAAACTTTGGGGAGAAAAAAGATGTTTTGAAGCAGTTTTGCTGAGTCATGTGCAATGTCAACAACTCCTCTCTCTCTCACCAAGAAAATTTCAGAAAAAAAAATCCAGCATTCTACAGTCTTTTCAGTGCTGGATGTATATTTCCAGTGACCTCAAGACCAGAGGAGGATCTCCCAAAGGGGCCCTACAACATTTAGGTTGAATGAATGAAAGTATTAGTTAGGGTAAAAGGCTAAGTTGCTGTAACAAAGACACCTAACAACACAGTAGCCTACAGAATCAGGAAGTTTGTCTTTCAGGTAACAATTCAAAGGTGCATGGTCCCAATTGGTGAAGCAACTCTGTTCCACAGTCAACCAGAAACCCAAGGTCCTTCTATTGTGTGGCTTTGCCATTCCCTAGAGCTGCGGTGCCCAACTCCTGGGCTGCAGACTGGTACTGGTCTGTGGCCTGTTAGGAACCAGGCTGCACAGCAAGATGTGAGCGAGTGAAGCTTCATCCATATTTACAGCCACTCCCCATCGCTCACATCACCACCTGAGCTCCACCTTCTGTTGGATCAGCGGTGGCATTAGATTCTCATAGGAGTGTGAACCCTACTGTAAATGTGCATGTGAGAGATCTAAGTTGCACACGCCTTGTGAGAATCTAATGCCTGATGGTCTGAGGTGTAGCTGAGGCAGTGATGCTAGTGCTGGGGAGCAGCTGCAAATACAGATTATCATTAGCAGAGAGGTTTGACTGCACAGAGACCACAATAAATCAATTGCTTGCAGACTCATATCAAAACCCTATCAATGAGCGGCAAGTAACAATGTAATAGTAATAGAAATAAAGTGCACAATAAATGTAATGCACTTGAATCATCCCAAAACCATCCCCCCTTCCCCAGTCCATGGAAAAATTGTCTTTCATGAAACCAGTCCCTGGTGCCAAAAAGGTTGGGGACTGCTGATCTAGAGTATTGTTGTTTTCTGTATAGTTGAAGCTAGATTGCTGTGGGTTCCAGGTGGTGGGAGGGAGAAACATAACACGGAGGAGGCATGCCTACTGTCTTAAATTTTAGTTCTAGAAGTGGCATACATCACTTTATCTTACATTCTATTGGCCAGAATCCAACCATATGACCAAGGCTAATCTCAAGGGAGACTGGGAAATGTAGTCAAGCTGTGTGCCCAGGAAGGAGAGAGTGGATTGTAATGGACAACTGGCAGTCTTTACCCCAAAGAGCAAGCTCTCAAATCCTCCAAGGAGCTTCTTGGGGGACTATTCCATCCATGCTTTGAGGGAAGAGCAATATTCTTCAGGCCTCATTGAGATTTTTTTCTATTCTGGCCTGTCCTGCATCTGCCCTGTGTTTGTGCACTCACACCGTCGTCTGATGGGCTTTGGGCAAGAGGATTATTTACAGTTCTTGAACCCTTGCCTGATACCAAGTTAGGCTAGAGCTGAATGTGCTTCAGGAGCAGGGTGAAGCAGGAGGGAAGTGAGCTGAAGAGCCCTGTTCCTTCCCCTGCCTGTTTGTCTCACAGTGGGGAGCTGAAGCTGAAGTCTCAAGTCTCTCTCCTTTCCTGGAAAATCTTCCCAAGCCAGATGTGCCCTTTTCTACCCACCTCCATTATGCAACAATCTTTTTTCTTCCCTCTTCCCTCACAGACCCTAATAATGTTGACTGGCTATGACAGTATGTAACAGAACGCAGAGCACTCTCCCTCCACTGTGATTAGTTAAGCTTCATCCCATGTGCAGTTGAGTCACCCTTAAAAATGTGCAGTTAAGGTCTCCAGGCTACAAATTCCTCCTGAGGTGTTGAGTGGTATGTGCTTGGGTGTTCCTCCATGGTGACACCGATGCCAATTTTATTAACTGAGCACTTCCTCTCCTCTTGCTTTCTCTTCTTCTCCCCCCTCCTCTTTCGTGACTTTGGCTCTGCCATTTTTCTTTACTTCATGCCAAGCATGACCGTGAGCCAAGTCCACACTGTCAGCAGGTCCCCTGGAATGTCATCCTGTATTTGGCTTGTAACCAGACTCTGGGGACTGCAACGTGGCAGTCATAGCTGATTAGGGCAACAGAGAAATTTTCTCTTCAAGAGAAGGAACTAGAGTTTAGTTAATCTCAGGGCAAAATGGTTCATCTCAAAATAAATTATATTCTCTAGCTACTAGAACAGCTGTTGAACAAAACACATTTTCTGGCAAGTGAGAAAAAGAATGACAACCTGCAGATCTTAAATGAGAAGAGCGTTGGAAAAACAAAAACAAACAGGTGTGGTAGATTATATGAATGATGGCCCCATGTACTTCCCCTTCCTGCAGTATCGCAGATCTTCCCACCAAGAGTTGGAATCTATTTCTCCACCCCTTGAGTCTAGGCTGGTCACATGACATGCTTTGGCCAATGAGACATCAGCAAACACGAAGCAAGCAGAGGCTTGAAATGTGTTTGTGCACTGGGGCTTGCTCTCTTGTGGCTCCTGGGACCCTGAGGCCCAAGATAGCCAGCTGGATGATGAGAAACACATAGCTGACTTCATTACCCCAAACAATAGCTTGCCAATGCTGGACACATGAGTGATGCCATCCGAGATCACCAGCCTCTAGATAACTCATTAGCTAACCGCAGGCAAATGAGAAACCTCAACACAGACCAAAAGAACTCTCTGGACAAATCTCAGAATTATAATCTAAATAATTGGTGGTTGTTTTAAGCCACTAATTTTTGGGCTGGTTTGTTATATAGCAAACACTAACTGACACAACTGAGCAGCCAGTGTGTGTATATGTGTGTGTGTGTGTGTATCTATATGTGTGTCTCTTACATCTTCCCCAATATTCATAACAAATGTTCCCAACATGCCCTGAAATCAGTACAGTCAGGTAAGACCTTTACTCAGATACTCTGTAGGAACTCCAAGCTCCAAAAATAAACATGCAGCAAGGAATAAGTGATTAGTGTTCTCTTCCCTGTCCCACTCCTTTCCCGCCCCAGGCTCCTGAACTTGAAGCCCAGCCAGGCAGAGACCTGGCCAATCTGAAGGAAGGCAGTACCTAGAACGCGCCACATCCTTCATATCCCTGGGGACATGACTTCTCCCTGGCAACCCCAGCAAGAGGGATGAAGGAAGGTATGTATATGCCCCTATGTTCTCCAATCCTAGGGACATGGATGATAACCACTGGTGCTTTCTTCCTTCTCATCATGGAGTTTAGATGCCAGAAAGTTACAACCTCCCTACTGCACTTCATACCCCACAGGGCTGGCCATTGCTGATGGCTTTCCTAAGGTAAGTTCCCTAGAGTGTTTTATATATCAGCTGTGGCTGCTGGTTCCTAAAACCACAGATGTGGCATTTCTGGGGGGTCTCCTTTGGTTAGACAAGGCCCATATGAGATTCTGTCTTTAATACTAGTTTTCCATATTTTAGTAGGCATAGTTGGCCTAACTACGACTTGGCCCCTATCAAATATGTTGATTTGATGTTGGAAGAGACTACGGTAAATCTAGTTCTTATGAGTTTAAAGCAGCTGGCAGTAGGGCTCCCTCCTTCACTTTTTTCTCTGTCCCGTTGCTTTTTTTCCTCATTTCTGTATGTGTTTCAGCTATGTTTCAGTTTTCTTTCTTTCAAACAGCTTTATCAAAGCATAATTTATATACTACAAAAGTCACCTGTTTAAAGTGTATAATTCAATGGCATTTAGTGAATATACAGACTTGTGCAGTCACCAGTACAATCCAGTTTTAGGACATTTCCATCATACCCAAAGATCCCTTGTGCCCATTTGCAAGTCAGTCCCCATGCCCACCCTCAGTCCAAGGCAACCACTAATCTATTTTCTGTCTCCATAGATCTGCCTGTTCTAGACATTTCATATAAATGGAATCATACAATATGGAGAGGAGGGCTTTTTTAAATAAAGACAATACTTAGGATATGAGTTTGTTAAAGACATAAAAATGTTCACAAAAGCTACTCTTTTGAAAAGTTGATCCATGGATGTGAACAAGGTGACCAATTTTGGTTTGGGTTCCCTCAAAGCAGATGCCAAGGCAAAGACTTAGGGGCAGGTAGTTTATTCGGGAGATAATCAATTGCAGGAAACAGAAGTGAGGAAGTGGGGAGAATGAGACGCAGAGGGGAGAAAATACAAAAAAAATTAAAAGCACACAGTGAAAAGATTACCACCGTGGACAACCGGGGCTCAGTCCCACTGAGGATTGCCTGAGGAACCATGCAGAATGTGCTTCTGGGGAGCACCATTTATCCACAATGTTAGTTCTCTAACACTATATAAGAAATCACTCTAAAATTAGCAGTTTAAAGCAACAGTTAACATTTATTCTCTCTCACTGTTTTAAAAGTCAGGAATTTGAGGATGGCTTAACTGGGTGGTTCTGGCTTGGGGGTCTCCCTTTAAAGGTTGCAGTAAAGATATTGGCTGAGGCTGCAGTCATCTGGAGGCTTGACTGGGGCTGGAGGATCTGCTTCCAAGATGGCGCACTCACCTGGCTGACAACTCAGTGCTGGCTGTTGCAGGAGGCCTCGGTTCCTTACCACATGGCTCTGTCTGTAAGGCTACTTGAGTGTCCTCATGATATGGCAGCCAACTTCCCCCAGAACAAGTGATCCAAAAGAATGCAAGGTGGAAGCAGCAATGCTTTTTGTGATCTAGCCTTAAAAGTCACGTACCATTATTTCCACTATGTTACATTGATTACAAAGGTCAGCCCTATTCCGTGTGGGAGAGGACTGCACAAGGGCATGAATACCAGGAGACAGGGATAATTGGGGTCATCTTGGAGCCTGAATACCACGTCCATTGACTCCTGTCCTTCACTGGTTGAGGGTTGCCCTGTGTGGGTCGAGCAAGCACCTGGAGGGGCTGGCAAGAACCTTAGGCAGAGGGTTTGTAGGTTTTTGAGGTGAGAAGCTGCCAACCTGCTGGGAATTATCCACTGTGGCTGCAGGTGAACTCAGAAGTGGGCCTAGGGGCTATGGGATGAAGCTTCCCCAGCATCTACCACATGCTGCAAGGCTGCCATGTTAATAAGACAGATTTTCAGGCCCACCCTTGATAATGAAAAGATAAATCTTCGACAGCTCAGATTATAGGTGGAACAAGATGATGGGTTGTCAGTGAGGTATTTATACCTTTGGGGAGCCCTCTAGGTGACTGCCACACCAGACTGAGATTTGGGCTTTTGGAAGCCCATCATCCTCAAAGAAGCAGCTCCCAGAACACCAAAGCCAGCCTGCTCCTTGTGTTGCTAAAGAGTATAAAATCACAGTCCAGCCCTGGGCAGAGGTCCAGCAGCATTCTTGAAATATGGGAAGGGAGCTGAAATCAAAGACAGGAGTCAAGATTTAGAGCCTCAATGTGGTGAAGGTTCTTCTCAAGATAACCTGGAGTAGGAGGAAATGATGACAGACCAAAGCCTGGCAACACTGCTAAGAACTGGATTTAAAGCACTGACATCGATGGGCTCCATCACTCATGCCACCGAATGCTGCTGCCCCATAAAGGAGCAAAAGCATGAGGAGACGGGGAAGGTAGGAACAGAGTAACAAAGGGAGAGGAGGGGAAACAGACCTATAATTGAGTTAGGTCCTTTGCTGAATGGCCAAAGCTAAAGGAACTATATGTTCTGGCTGGCCCAGGACAATCCTGGTTGAACCTGTTGTTCTGGAATAGTTATCAACAGCATCTCCTTTTACTCTCAAAAGCATCCAGGTTTGGATGGTAAATTACATGTTAATCTTACCCATAGCACACTGTACTGTCCTAAACATAACCTTCCTCACAATCAGTCTTAAATGTTTAATGTCTGTCTTTTCTGCTCAGCTGTGATTTCTGGGAGGGTAGTGACCACAACTGACTTTTACACTACTTTATCTGAAGTATTGGCATCTGTGAAGTGCTCAATATATACTTTACTTACTGAATGAATGAGTGAATCAATGAATGGATACACTAGCTCTGTTTAAAAAGGTGTGATATGATTGGAATGAATTGAGGGGAAGGAAGGGGGAAGTCATTAAGTCTAAAAGTCCAAAGGGAGCCATAGGAGGCGTGCTTGAAAACCCTGGGTCAAGGCTCTATTCAAATGTATTCCCTTTATTTAGTTCCAGCAGCTCTGGGGCCAGATGGTGTATGCTCACAAACAGAGCTGCTGCTAGTGAAAAGTATGGGGCTGTGAAATGCTCAGAAAAGCCCCAAGTGTGAATCAACAGGCTTTGCATCTCTGCTCTCTAAGGGTCTGTTCTGTCAGCAAGTGGTTCTGAAAGCCAGGAAATGGTGTTTTCAGTGGCATGGGGCTGTAATGCACATTTTCTGTATTATTTCCTTTTTAGGGAGAGGGAGCCAAGCATTTTGCCACCAAACAAGGGCCATTTATGGACTATTCAGTCGCATTTGCTAAGAGCTGCTGCGGCTGCCACGTGGTTCTAAGCATAAACCTTAGCCCATCTCACAGAGCCAAGAGCGCCGGCACAGTATTTGTGAGCCCAGAAAACGTGAAAAATGAAGGCCGAAGCCAGAGTTCTGCACAAGCTGCTATATGGTAGCTCATTTAGAAGGGAAACTTGGACGTCTCCAGTGGTGGGGTTTAATTTATTATCCCCAGCTTGTCCAAAGACACTAAAAACTCCTTTGTACTTGGGTCTTAAATTCTCCAACAGAAGTTGCTGTTATGATTTTTCTTTCAGGTTTTAGAAATAGACTGAGGACACTTTTTTTTTTTTTTTTGAGACAGGGTCTCACTCTGCTGCCCGGGCCGGGGTGCAGCAGTGGCATCATCATAGCTCACTGCAACCTTACATTCCTGGGCTGAAGCCATCCTCCTGCCTCAGCCTTCCAAAGTACTGGAATTACAGGCACGAGCCACCGTGCCCTGCCTGAGGACTCTTCTTAAGTCAATGCACCTAGCTTCTCTTTCTTGTTCTGCCGTTAGGTAGTTGTAGAGCTTCTACTTAACTTTTTCTTGTTAGGTCTTTTTCTTCTAAGGTGACAATCAATATGCTGACCACATCATTACAAGACTAATGCCCTGTACACTATTGTTATGAATATTTATTATTGACATTTTCCCATTCCATCCTTTTCCAAGCACAATTCCAAGACATATCCCTTAAAAAATCCTCCCCAAAGTAGAAAACTCCTCAGCAAACTGTCTAATATTTATCCAGCACCTACTAGAATAAATGTAATTACACTACAGCAACAGCAGGCTAACGCAGATAAGTAGCAATATTATAGTTGAAAGGTGAGGATGGATAGAAGTTAAGTAGGCAGGGAGGAGAAAGGGCCTTCCAAGAAGGGGAACAACATTGGTGAAGTCATAGACCAGGGGTTAACAAACTGGAACCTGCACACCAAATTTAGCCTGCTATGTTTTGTAAATAAAGTTTTATTGGGACACAGTCGTGTTCGTTTATTTATGTATTGTCTATTGTTGCTGTCCTGCTGTAACAATGGAGTTGGGTAATTGTAACAGAGACTGTGTGGCCCCAAAAGACTAAAATATCTACTATTGGACCCTTTATAGAAAAAAATCTGCTAAGTTCTGGCATAGACTGTGGTGGAAGTGGGAGTGATTTTTCCTGACCAGATGGGTTTTCTGAGAATGTGAGTTTGAACAGAAGGAGTGGAGCCAGATGACAGAGATCTTCAAAGCCATTTGGTAGGAAATAGCGGGCTCCTGTGGCTAGAAATTCAGTCTCAGACCCACACACTGAGAATCTGTATCCTTTCTGTCCATGCATCCATCTATTCATGTGTCCATTGAGCATATATTTATTTATTTTCACAGAATTATTTTGTTACTCAAATAAAACATGGTCATTGTAGGAAAAAACATTTTAAAAAATACAGATGAGCCCCCCAAAAAGAAAAAAACCACCTCAACTCTAGCAGCCATAGGTAAAACCACTGTTGGATTTCAGTGCATGTCCTTCTTATCTTTTTTCCTGCAAAGAAACGGAAGTTTTGATTGAGTGCTTGCTACATGCCGGGCAGTATGCTAAGCACTGAGGATACAAAATGGTGGAAGTTTGGTTCCAAGCTCAAGAATGGAGTGCAATGCCTCAAATTGTTGCGGTATGGGGTGAGAAGTGCAATATGGCTGCCTGAAGAGATACAAGAAAAGCAAGGCAGGAGTGATCACTTCTTCCTGGCCTGTTATATTCAAGGTGAGAGAGAGTGTCTGGGAGTCAGCCAGGTGAACAGGAACATTCCACAGAGGGGAAAGTAACTGAAGTTTCCCATGTGCTCGTTAGGTGCCCAAGAAGTTTATTGGCAACATCTCAAGTAATCATCAAAACCACTCTAGGCAGTGGGTATTATCATTCCTATTTGACACATGAGGAACCCAAAACTCTCAGAGGTTAGGGCATTTGCCCAAGCCCATTCAGGTAGTTTGAGACGGAGGCAGGATTTGAGCTCAGATCAGTTTCCCATACTTTTCCAACTTCATCATCAGCCTCCCAAGGATAAACAAAGTCATGGTGGATACCTTTATTGATTTAATTTAACAAATATTTATTGAACATCCACTATATATCCAATAAAGAATATATTGACTGTGTCCTCAAGGATCCTATAGGATCTCTCACATGCATGTGTGTGTGTGTGTTTATTGGGGGAGTCTGTGTGCAAAGTCAGGTTTTGCCTTGACTTCAGACATAACTTGAAACTGATCAAGGCCCCAAACATATGTACTGAATTTCTTCCTCCTTGGTTGTAGGACTCTTGGCCCCTTCTTGGAGGATGTGGACCAATAATGTTGCATTGTTTGCCCCCTAGAGAGGCCATACTAATTGGATGACTTTAGAACCCCCAAATGAAGTTGCCAATCATTTATTAAGTCTGTTAACCAATTACCAGTGCTCTGGTGGGGTTGGGCTACACGTATGGAGTGGGCAAGGCATCAGGAAAGTAACATTCATCCATAGTTGCCACTCTCAAGAGAAATAGCTGCCTAATTGTGGACAGAAGACATAGGTTTGACTCAGCAGTCAGTGCTGCAGGAGTTCTAGGGAAGGGAGCTTATGGTGGACTGAAGAGATTGGGGGATGTCTCCTGGAGCAGTGACATGTCCAACACCTGTTATCATGGCTGGCTGGATAGCAAGCATGAATACCAGGAGAGGTTAAAATCTCCCTTTAAAAACCTAAGAGGTGCTTTAACTTCCAAATTCAAATGGGAAAGGGGTGTGTGAGAGTTGGAGGGTGGGGATGCATCTCACTCTCCCTTTCTCTGGAACACACACAAAGCCACCCACAGAGTTAGTAAGTTGCGCCATGAAATATGGCATGGCCATAAATGAAATTACAAAGGAATCACTTCCAAAGGCTTCACCTTGAAACCTTAACTTCTACATTGAGAGGGAGCACATCATTTATTACCACTGCTGCTGGGAAAAGGAGCTGTCAGTATAATGCAGAGAAGAGAAGACAGGCAGTCTAAAGAGCAGAAAATGATAAGATTTATGATGGGAATAAAATCCTGAGCAAATTGCCTCTTGTTAAATGTGGGTGTTGGGCCCATTGTCAAAGCAGTTCACTCCAGGAAGACACAATGGTCTTGCTGGAAAATTCTCTTTGCTGCTCTGTACCTCTGTTTCTCTCTTTGTAGGATGGCATGTTAAGTGGTCTGATAAGAAAGGATTGATGAGCGGGAAGATACTTTATTACTCTTTAGGTTCCTTGGTCCAACTGTCCCTTTACCAGTTTACTCATGACTTCCTCACTCAGGTGACCTTTAAAATGGTGGTGATACTCATGACTACTTCACAGCTGTTCCACAGCTCTCACCTACTGATAAATCTGTTTACAGCCACTCGAAGGATGCTTCTAATTAATATTCAACAGAGCTCTGTTGAGGGCTTCTCATGGGCCAGCACCTGGGCTGGGGACATAGTGATGAACAAGAGATATCTGGTCCTTTCCTTCAGGAGATCTACCTGAGTTTGACCTCTGGATTTTCTCATGTCTGGAAGGATGTGCAATCAGCTAAGTTAATCTTGGCACCAACAACTTGAGGCCCCATAAGAACCCCTCTCCTCTTCCTATTTTTGGGAGATCAAAGTTTTGGGTTCTCTTCTGGCTTCTTGTCAACTACCTCTGTCACCTACAAGCTCTCTAATGTGGGGCAAATGACACAAACTAACTAGACCAGCACTGTCCAGTAAAACTTTCCGCAGTGATGGAAATGTTCTGTATCTGCACTGTACAATATAATAGGCAGTAGCCACAGGTGGCTATTGAGCACTTGAAATGTGGCCAGTTGGAACTGGGATGAGCTGCACATGGAAAATGCACACTGAATTTCAAAGCCTTGGTACCCCCCAAAATAATGCAAAATATCTCAGTAATAATTTTTATGTTGATTACATGTTAAAAGTATAATCATTTGGACATATTGAGTTAAATTAAATATGCTATTAAAATTAATTTTGGCTGTTTTATTTTACTTTTTAAATGTGCTACTAGAAAATTTTAAATTACATAGGTGGTTTGCATTATATTTCTGTTGGACAGTGCTGTTTTAAACCTTAATTTTCTTATCTAGAAAATGAGAGGGATAGACTGCAGATTGGCAAAGTGCATTCACCTAAAAAATGCTATCATTTCCCCCCCCCTCACCTGATCCACTGTGAGTTGATTACCCAGTAGTGTGAACTGTAGTCAAGGTGCTATCAGGGCCCCACCCACATCCCCTCAGCACTTACCAGTCTAGGACATGCTGAAGGCATCCTACTTCAAGCACTTACAGCTCTTCCCCTTAGGGTTCTCCATCAGCCTGCAGGAGGGGAGGCCAGCAATGCCTCCGGAAGCAGCTCTCAGCCAATGACAGATGGGTGTTGGAGGATAAATACCCCAGTTTCCAGGCCTCGCAGGTAGCACACTCTAAGGCGTGTTCTATACAATTTCTCAGAGTTCTTCAGCAGGATTAAACCTCAGCCACCTACAGTGGTACCCTGCCCAGTAATACTCCCTTGACTGGCTTCCTTCCCTTCCCTTCCCTGTCTCACTTCCCTATTCCCTTACAAGTGTTTCTTGGGATCACCTCCTACATAAACTACCGCACTCCCATCCTTTTCTCGGGGTCTGCATCTGGGTGAACTCAAGCTAAAATAGCCAATTACTAGCCCTATAAGGTGATGATGTTTAAAGGCACTGTCCCAGGAGCCTTTGAATGGCTTCTCCTGTTTCATCAGCTCATCAGGATATCTGGAACATTAACCAACAAGTAGATGCTTCATGTTGTTCTTGAGTTTGTCCCGTCCCACAGAACTGCAGACATAATTACTTGGCACTCTCCCCTAGCCCTCCCAAACACACTACCTCACATGAATTGGCACTTTCAGCTACATTTTGCCTGCATTAATGACTTCTATTTTAATACTAGTTTCCAACCTCAATTTTCATCAGACTGAGCTCCTGGTTTCATTTTCTCCTAATTGCAATAAGATGCCGCAAGACATCTTAAACATGATGGGTCCTGGGTGGGTGTAAATTGTTTGCTGCTGTTGAAGACACCCTGGGAGAGAATCTTCTGGGATCTGACAGGAAGTTGTTCCAGATGTCAGAAATCCAGCGCCAAAAAAATAAAAATAAGCTCCAGTTACTAAACTGATCAGGGTCTGGTATTTCAGAAATAAGAGAGCCTTTAGGATGAGCAAAATGTGAAATGTCTGGAAATAGTCCAGATATTCAGCAAATATATGGTTTAGGAGTATTCTGGAAGCTAGAAGATGGATTGTGTCCATTTAGGGAATCATTTTCTCATGTCACATCAGGGATTAGAATCCTAGAAGAGCAGGAAGGGATTTTGAGAATTCTCTTATCCGCTCTCCACTCCCTAATTTTATGAGTGAGAAAAACTGAAACTCAGAGAGGTGAAATGATGGATCTACAGATGCACAGATAATGACCTGAAACTCAAACCAAGTTCAGTTCTTTCTTCACAACCATGAAGCATTACCCCTAGTCTTTGTACAGAAAAACCAATGATTCCAGACCAATAACCATTGATTCCACCCCCATCACCAGGGAGGACTGGAGACTAAGGACATCCAAGGAAAAGGCCAAACCCTCAAAGCCGTCTCTTGGCTGTGAGTGAAATCCATCATTTCACCTCTCTGAGCTTCAGTTTTTCTCACTCATGGCCCTGCACACAAGATGATGGAAACCACATTTGGTAGTTCCTCCAGGAGGCAGGGGGCTGTTACCCAGGGTCTAGCTAGAGGGCTGGCATGTGAAATACACTGCATTAAAAATTAATCCAACATGCTGAAACAGCATGAGAACCAGAAGAGTATTTCTGGCACAGCCTTATGATGTTGGGCTCTGTGCTAGGCCCTCAGGGATCTGAATCAGTTGTAGACTTGGGCTCTCCTCTGAAGCTGTTTCTAACTGAAATAGTGGAGAAAAGGTAGACAATAAACTAATTCAAAATATATATAGGTGATTACCAAGTTGCTTTCACCAAATATTTGGTTGAAGTCTGGCATGTGTCTAACACCTCCCATCCCTGGAATTCTCTAATAATTCCCTGAATATGAATTGCATCTTGTCACAATACTCATAAGATCTTTAGGGTTAGAGACCATCTTTTTATTCATTCATTCATTTGCACATTTATTTAACAAATTTGAGTGCCTACTATGAGTCACTAGGGATGAAACAGGGTGCTAGGTGAAGTACAGGGTGGAACAAAGGTTGTCTCAAACCCTCCAGTGACTTCTTCCCATCTCCCTCAGAGTCCAAGTCCAAGTCCATACAGTCATGTGTAAGCTTTTCATGATTGCAAAATCTATACTATCCCTCTGGTATCTTGATACGGACAAAGTCTCTGGCTGGAGGTAGGGAAGGCTGCTACATGAGATGACTAGTTTCATTCAGTTAATTTAATTTATTTAATTAATTTATTCATGCATTCATTTATTCAACATTTATTAATTATTACCTCCACATCAGGGCCTGTGCTGAACACTGGGTTATTGGTGGAGAATGATGTTTACTAGTTCTCATAAACCTTATAGTCTATAAAGAGGAACTCAAGCAATATACAGGTTGGCAAATATCTAAATAATAACATTGTGATACACTCTCTGAAGAAAAAAATAAGGCATAAGGAAAAGAGTGATGGAAGAAGCCTAATTTATATTGAGGGTCAGAAAAGGCATCTCTGGCAGAAGTAAACTTTAAATTAAGGCCCTTAAGAGGGAGATTAGTCAGCCAGGGGAAGAGGTGAGAGAGATTTTTCAGGCAGATGGAATAGATTTCCAGGCAGGTTGTGAAGCTGGTACACTGCTAGCCCTCTATCTTACCCTTGAGCTTTGGACATACCCTGCATCGAACACCCCTGTGGACCACTATGCCCTCAGAAAACAAGTTGAGGCAGGTGTGTGGAAGGGGAAAGGTTAAAATATAAGGAGAGTCTCTAAAGGTACAACCACCTCAACACACAAGAGTCCAGGGAGGTGATAGAGAATGAGCACATGAGGTTGTCTCCCTCAGACACATACATGCATACACATGCACACACATACCTTCAAACTTGGACATGCTTTGATGGCAAGAAGTAAGATCCATTTTTGTTTCCCTTTGCTTTCTTCCTTGGCTTCGCTTTATCCCACCAAAGCCTGACCTCTGCTCTATACACATTGAACTTAGAAGGTTCTCCCACTTGTTAGTTGAACTTCAGGTATTTGAAGCTGTGTTTTCCCTATCTGTAATATGGGTATACTATATTGCCCTACTTCCTCACAGCAAGTGTTATGCAAAAGTTTTAGAAAGTATGAAGTATTGTAAAAGTACATTAAAAATTTTTTAATAAATTTTATTTTTTAGAGAAGTTTTAGGTTCACAGCAAAATTGAGTGGAAAGTACAGAGATTTCCCATATAACCACTGCCCCACACATGCATAGCCTCCCTCATTATCAACATCCCCCACCAGAGTGGTACTGTTTTTATGATCGATAAACCTACATTGACACATCATTATCACCCAAAGACCATAGTTTCCATTATGGTTTACTCTTGGTGTTGTGCATTCTATGGGTTTTGAGCATTATAAAATTATAGTAGTAATAATTATGCTATTTGTTCTTCAACACCTCCCCCCAAGATGCATTCTCCACCCTTCTTTGCCCTGCTCTGTGCCATGAGAGTCAGACTGCATCACCCAGGCTCCCCTGCCAGCTGACTTCTGATTGGATTCAGCCAATGGTAGGGCCCATCAGGTGATCAGAAGGCAAGAAGAGAGAAAGTTTGGGATATTTCTTCCTGGTTCCTCCCTGTTTCAGCACTCCATCTTCGGCAAGAGCTGAGTCCCTCCATGACAACAGATTCTGACAGGTGGCCCCTTATCCATGGCCCAAGCTCTCACTGAGATCCATTGACACTATTTCCTTCCCATGCCCTTCAGCACAGAGGATGCAATGGTTCTTGGTGCTTTCACATCCTTTGGTGGTTCCCTTAACTGCCCACAAAGTAATCCCTTCACTCGAGTCTCTTCATTGGAACCATCTGGGCTGAGTTCTGTTTCTTGTTGGAACCCTGATTCATATAAACATAACAACAGCAGCAGCAGTAATAACTCAACAACAACTTTGTTGAGTGCTTACAATGTGCCAGGTGCTATGCTAATCCCTTCAAAAGCATTGGCTATTTTAAAGGATAATCTCAAAGAAGGTACAATCATGACACTCATACAGATGTAAAGTGAAAACACATTGATAAAGACTGTTTGACCAAACTTTAGACATGCTCCTCTGAACCTCATTCTTGGGCCTTGTCTTCAACTTGGCTAGCCCGGTGTTAGCATGAGTCCTGCTAAGTCAGTTTAGTGAGAATCCCCCTACCCTTGATATCTGATCAAATTCCTCATCCCCCACCTTTGATATCTGATCACCCTGGCCTACCTTCAGCAAGAATTCTGTTAAGTAGGTTTAGCAAGAATCCCCCAACCCTTGATGTCTCCTCTTAGTAATTTTTCATCCACTCGTCCTCCCTCACTCCACTTAATTGTCTATAAATCCCCAGCTGTCTTTGCTATATTTGGAGTTGAGCCTGACCTCTCTCCTCTAAAGTCTTCCTTACCATTTAAAAAAGTGCTAGAATAATTTTTCTTTAATAGTTATGGTGGCCATGATTCCAATAAGATCAGATTTGTCATTGAATCCCTGGGCCTCTCACCAGGAACCCAAGTCAAGACTGATTGGAGATTCACTGGTAGGTCCAACACCTGAGCCAATGCTCTGGGTGACAGTCCCTTGAGGCATGATAAGGACAAATTTTGATTCTTAAGGTTCTGAATATAGTCTTGGAGGCTAGGATAGAATCTCAGGCTATTATTTGAAAGGTACCTCCTCAGCTGGAAATTCTTCCTGGCTCCTTGTTTTGAGTGGGGATTTACTCCATGATTCCTGGGCTAGAAAATTTTTTCCTGGCTCCTTGTTCCAGGTAGAGATTCACTCCCTGACTCTTCAGACTGAAGGTTCTTCTTCCTAGCTCTTTGTTTCAAGTGGGAATTTATTCTCTGATTCCTGCACTGGAAATTTTTTCCAGGCTCTTTGTGAGGTCTTTTTGTTCTTTCTATTTGATCCTGGTTCTCCTGTAGGAACTTCTCAGTCAACTGAAAACCCTCTTCTCTAATCTCTGCTGACTATATGTTCCACCACTATAGTGTTAATCCTGTCCACTTACTTTCTTGTTGGCATGATATTACTAAGGATAATTGGGAACTTCAATGGCTTCCCTAAACTAACCCCTCTAAGATCTCCCCCTTCCCACCACCCCTGCTTCTCTTTCTTCCTTTTACCACCTTAGACCGCTCATTCAGTTCCCTTGAGTCCTTTCATATGTCCCACTTCAAACCCTTATCTCTTCCATCCCTCTGTTCACTCCCTTGCCAGACTTTTCCATTCCCACTCCAGCCCCTCAACTCCTTATTGTTTCTTGAACGTTAGGCCTTCTGCCCCCTCACTGGGGAGTCTGAAAGGACTCAGGGACTCCCAATGGCAACTACCTGAGGATAAAAAGAAAAAAAGAGCTAATTGGAAACAGACTGGATATTTTACCCACTCAGATAGACTTTGGAAACACCCAGAAAGCCACTTAGTATTTCCAAAAGGTTCCTCAACCAAAATTTAGTCTGTAGCCTCCGTAATATTACATATCAGGGCAAAAGAAAATCTTAAAATTCTTCTCCGTAAATATTGGCAAAAAGCATTAGCCTCATATTGAGCAGGTAACCTTAACTTTTTCCGTCTGCCAGAAGCACAATTCAGATAAAAATATGAAGTGGAGCAAAGACATGAGCCAACTATTTTATATAAATCAGTGAGTTTTATATTACTGTGTTTACCTGACTTATGGTTAAAATTTAAAATGGAAGCTACAAAGCTTCTATTTGTGTCTGTTTGTATGTTCATATATGTATGTAAATATGTTATGTATATGTGATAGTTTTCTTCCTCCAGATGGTATTACCAAATTAATTCATAAAATCCTGTGAAGAAGTGCTATTCAAATTAGCTTAAATATAAATAAGCACTTATATATATTAAATTTCCTAAAACTCCAAGAAACATAGAAACTAACCCAAATGTTTTTCAAGTTCACATAGTTTAGGTAAATCTTTGGCAAATAAGACTATTGTGGTATTATTGGTTTAATAAATACAGATATGTCTTCTGGGTTATCAGCATTAAGTATGATATGAATATGCATTTTTATTCTACTTGAGTTTACTAGTCAAATAAGGTAATATTACATCAACTAGATGTTTAAGTTTATAAAAATTATAAATTCAAACTAAACAAATATATAAGTAAAGATGCATTAAAAATGAATTGCTTGATATTCATTACTTCATGTAGTAAAACATGTAGGAGTAAAACAAAAAAACATGTTTTTTTTTTTAGGTTTTTGCTTTTTGATACTTGTCTAATGTGCATATGCTATAAAAAAAATAGTTACCAGGGAAATAACCTGATATGATGGCTAGCTTTGTTCAATGACTTATGAAATTTTCATGAACAATCCAAGCATAATTGTTAAGACCATGTGCATTAAGTTTATGTAAGTAGGATAAAACTTTAATAATAAGGACAAAGGGAAATTGTATGCAACATGTGCAAGGTATGTAGGATATATTTTTGTTAAGGGAAAAAGTAATTTTGTCCTAAAGTAGAAAGAGGAAAATGTAGGACAAAAACTGAATGAATCAGAAAGTTGTAGAAAGAGAGTGATGTCAGCAAGATGGAGGAGTAGGAGGTCCCAGGCTTTGTACCGTCACAGAAACAACAACTCAACAATCATCCACAGAATAAAATACCTTTATGAGAGCTCCAGAGTCTAATTGACAGGATCCAACACCCTAGTGGAGCCCAAAATCAGAGAACAGCCACACTGAAAAGGGTAAGAAGAATAATTTCACTTTACCTATATCACCTCTCCCCCAAGCTGGCACAGCTCAGGGCCAAGAGAGCCCTGCTCAGCCTGTGGTTTTTCCCAAGTGGAAAAGAGAGGATGAAATGAGCATCCACCTTCACCAATCCTTGAGGGTGCTGCCTGAGAGGACTGCTTTTCTCTCTCTTCACCCAGAATGCTGAGGGAATCAGCATGACTAGATTGTCTGAGGGCAGCCAAGAACAAAGTAAAGGGGCAGGTGCTCACAACAACTGACAAGTGGATCTCAACAACTGGTTTGCAGACCTGCCTGTGGCCTGTGGACCCCGCCAGTAAGCCCACTCACAGACCCCTGCAGCTGGCTAGCCCATGGACTTTGGCTGTCAGCTTGCACATACCCCCACGGATGGCTCCCAGTGCTACCCCACAGATAGTGCCTCATGTACCCCACAGATGGCACACAGATCTCAGCATCTGGTGTGGATCTCAACATCTGGGTCAACTCTACAGAATTCAGAGAAAATGCACAATCCTGAGACTACTCCTTCAGGAGAGAGGGAGGGAAGTAGAGCTTGCACCCATAGTCCCAACACCTTGGTGCATTGCCCTTGGGAAAAAGAATGGACAACTCTCAGAAGCTGGCATGGCTCTGCAGGATTGAGAGAAGATCCACAATCCTAGGACTTTTCCCTAGGAAGGGGCAAGAAGAGTGGAGTGGGTGCATCCATAGAAAAGTTTTGAGAAACCCCCACCCCAGAATCTCTAGCAGGGCTGACTGGTAACAGTCTTTCCCTGATGAAGACAGTTCATAAAGACTGAAAGAGGTGACTACTTCTCCAAATGTGCAGACACCAACACAAAGCCACAAGGAACATGATGAATCAGGGAAATATAAAACCAACAGAAAACCAAATAAAACTCCAGTAGCCAACCCCAAAGAAATGTAGATCTACAAAATGCCTGATGAAGAATTCAAAATAATCATCTTAAATAATCTCAGTGATCTACAGGAGAACACATATAGAAAATGAAATAAAATCATAAAAACTATACATGTACAAAATAAGAAGTTCAATAAAGAGAAAAAAATTAGAAATTCTAGAGTTAAAGAATACAATGACTGAACTGAAAATTCAGTAGGGAGCATTAAACACTCACTTGATTGAGCAGAAGAAAGAATCAATGAACTCAAAGATAGGTCATTTGAAATTATCCAATCAGAGGAACAAAAAGTAAAAAGAATTAAAAAGAGTGAAGAAAGCCTACAGAACTTATGGGACACCATCAAGCAAACTAATATAGACATTATGGGAATTTCAGAAGTAGAAGAGAAAGAGAAAGGAGAAGAAAGCTTATTTTAAACAATAATGGATGGAAGCTTCCCGAATGGGAGGAGGGAAATGGACATTCAGATTCACGAATCCCAACAAACCCCAAGTATGTTGAACCTAAAGAAGTCTACACTGAGATACATTATAATTAAATGGTCAAATGTCAAAGACGGAGAATTTTTGAAAGCAACAAGAGGAAAACAACTTGTCGCTTGCAAAGGAACCTTGATAAGACTATCAGAAGACTTTTCAGCAGAAACTTTGCAGGCCAGTAAAGAGGGGAATGACATATTCAAAGAGCTAAAAGAAAAAAAAAAACCCAAGAATACTATACCTGGCAAAACTGCCCTATAAAAATGAAGAAGTGATAAAGACTTTCTCAGACAAACCAAAACTGAGTAAGTTTATCACCACTAGACCTGCCTTACAAGAAGTGCTAAAAGGAGTTCTTCAAGTTAAAAGGAAAGAATACTGAAGAGAAACATGAAAGCGTATGCAAGTACAGATCTCACTGGTAAAGGTAAATGTATAGACAAATACAGAATAATGCAATCCTCCCATATTGTTCAAGGATCAACTATATATTGCTAAAAAAGTTGTCAAGTCACAAAAGAAGACAGCAAGAAAGGAAGAGAGGAACAAAAGAATTACAGAACCAACAGAAAACAAATAACAAAATGGCAATAATAATTCCTAACCTATCAATAATTACTTTAAATGTACTTACACTTAAATTATTCTAAACCCACCAATCAAAAGATATGGCTGAGCATGGTGGCATGCATCTGTAGTCTCAGCTACTCAGGAGGCTGAGGCAGGAGGATAGCTTGAGCCCAGGAGCTCAAGTTCAACCTGGGCAACATAGTGAGACCCTGTCTCTAAAGAAAAAAAGTATATGGAGTGGCTGAAGGGATTAAAAACATGATCCAAGTATATGATATCTATAAGAGAGTCACTTTAGATTTAAGGTTGTGCATAGGATGAAAGTGAAGGGATTGAATAAGGTATTCTATGGAAATAGTAACCAAGAGAGTAGGAGTGGCTATACCTATATCAGACATATAGACATTAAGTCAAAAACTGTCACAAGAGACAAAGAAGGTTATTATAAGATGATATAAGTGGTCAATTCAACAGGAAAATGTAACAATTGTAAATAAATATGCACCCAACATCAGAGCACCTAAATATATAATGCAAGTATTGCCAGATCTGAAGGGAGAAATAGACAGCAATACTATAATAGTAGGAGACCTCAATACCTCACTTTTAATAATGGATAGGTCATCCCAATGGAAAATCAACAAGGAAATAGCAGATTTTAACAACACTATAGATCAAATAGACCTAACAGACATATGCAGATCATTTCACCCAATGGCAGCATAACATACATTCTTCTCAAGTACTCATGGAATATTCTACAGGATAGATCACATGCTAGGTCACAAAACAAATCTTAACAAATTTAAGAAGATTAAAATCATTCCAAGTATCTTTTTTGACCATAATGGAATGAAACTAAAAATCAATAACAAAAGAAAAACGGCAAAATTCAGAAATATATGCAAATAAAACAACATACTTCTCAACAACCATTCAGTCAAAAGAGAATTCAAAAGTGAAAATGTCTCAAGATCAGTGAAACTGAAAACACAACTGAAATCCCAAAACTTATGGGATGCAGTAAAAGCAGTACTAAGATGGAAATTTATAGTGGTAAATGCCTACATTAAAAAAAAGACCTCAAATAAACAACCTAACTTTATACCCCAGGAACTAGAAAAAGAAGAATAGACTAAGCCTAAAGTTAGCAGAAAGAGGAAATAATAAAGATTAGGGCAGGAATAAATAAAATAGAGAATAGAAAAACAATAGAAAAATTGACAAAACTAAGAGTTTGTTTTTGAAAATAAACAAAAAATCAGCAAAATACTTCAGCTGGTCTAAGAAAAAAAGAGAGAAGACTCAAATAAATAAAATCGTACGTGAAAGGGAAGACATTACATGTGATGCCACAGAAAAGATCACAAGGGACAATTATGAACAATTATACATCAGCAAACTGGACAATCTAGAAGAAGTGGATAAATTCCTAGAAATATAAGACCTACCAAGACTGAATCAAGAAAAAATAGAAATCCTGAACAGACCGATAACAAATAAGCAGATTGAATCAGTAATCAAAAACCATTCAACAAAGAAAATCCCACGACCAAATGGCTTCAAAAGTGAATTCTACCAAACATTTAAAGAAGAATTAATACAAATTCTTCTTAAACTCTTCCAAAAATAGAAGAAGCAACCCTTCCAAGCTCATTTCATGAGGTCAGAATCTCCCTGATGCCAAAGCCAGACAAAGACACCACAAGGAAAGAAAACTACAGGCCATCATCCCTGATGAACATACATGCAAAAATTCTCAACAAAATATTAGCAAACAAATTCAACAGTACATTAAAAGGGTCATACACTGTGACCAAGTGAGACTTATCCCTGGGGATGAAAGCATGCTTTAACATATGCAAATCAATCAATGTGACACATTAACAGAATGAAGGATAAAAATTACAGGATCATTTCAATAGATGCAGAAAAAACATTTGGCAAAATTCAACACCCTTTTATGATAAAAACTCTCAACAAATTAGGTATAGAAGGAACTTATCTAACACAATAAAGGCCATATATGAAAATCCCACAGCTAACATCATATTCAATGGTGAAAAACTGAAAACTTTTCCTCTAAGATCTGGAAGAAAGCAAGGATGCTCATTCTTACCACTTCTATTCAACATAGTACTAGAAGTCCTAGCCAGAGCAATTGGGCAGCAAAAAGAAATAAAAGGCATCAAAATTGGAAAGAAAGAAATAAAATTATCTCTGTTTGCAGATGACATGATCTTATATGTAGAAAACCCTAAAGACTACACACACACAGACATCTGTTAGAACTTACTAAACGAATTCAGTAGAGTTGCACGATACAAAATCAACATACAAAAATAAGTTGCATTTCTATATACTAACAATGAACTATCCATAAAGGAAATTAAGAAACCAATCCTGTTTACAATATCATCAAAAAGAATAAAATATACACTGAAAACTACAAGACATTGATGAAAGAAATTAAAGCAGACACAAGTAAATTGAAAGATTTCCTGTGTTCATGCATTGGAAGGACTCATATTGTTAAAATATCTATACTACCCAAACTCATAGTAGCAGAGAGTAGCATGGTGGTTGCCAGGGGCTTGGTGGAGGAGGAAAAGAGAAGGTACTGGTTGAAGAGTACAAAGTTTCAGTTATACAAGATGAATAAATCCTAGAGATCTATTGTACAGCATAGTGCTTATAGCTGACAGTACTGTATTGTACACTTAAAAATTTTCTAAGAGGGTAGCTCTTATGTTGTGTTCTTATCACATGTGAAAGATAATAAAGACAGTTGGAGGAAACTTTTGGAGATGATGGATATTTTTATGGTATTGACTGTGGTGATGGTTTCATGGGTGTGTGCTTGTCTCCAAACTCACCACGTTGTATACATTAAATATGTACAGCTTTTTGTGGATCAATCATACCTCAATAAAGTGGTTAAAAAAGTTGTAGGACATTTTCAGAAAAGAAATCTTGGAAAAGAAATCTTATCTGTGTGGTCAAGGCTGGCTAACATTGGATGGATTTATTTATAAGGTTTTTTTAAAAAAATGAACTTTAATATTAAAATTATACTGATACAAAATTAGAATTTGGTTTTCTCTCTGTTAAAAATGACAAAGTATTCTTTAATTATTGGTCTGCTTGTCATAAGAGATTGTAAGACGTTTTTCTTTACCTTTTAAGTAACCCATCTAGGTAAAAAAGATTCTGTGCCTTACGTTAACATTTATCATGGTCTTGATTAAGAGAACTGAGTCTTTTCACTTTTTAAAAGAGCTAAGGTTTTTCTACAATAATGTTACCTCCTATAGTTATTTTTGAAATCTTTAATGTTACTTTGGTTAAATAGGTAGGTATATATTGTTTCACAGTGACATAGAATCTTATTTAGTCAAGTGTTTAAATCTTGTGACATTTTTAATGACTTTTCCTTCTCCAAATCAAATTCTAAATGAAATCTTCTGGATTTCAAACAGACTTTGAGATTTCCCAAAAGCCACCTGGAAAATCTCAAAAGATTTGTTCTTTTGCTTTATAAAAAGAAAAAAACTTAAAAAATAATTAGGTTTATTTAATATGTTTAATTGCATAAAAAAATTGTCAATTAAGAAGAGATGCCTAATCTTCTCTGGATAATAATTGTATGAGTAAATATTATTAATATAAGTACTTCACAAATTGTATAAACTTCCCAGAAATTTGGCAATATCCTTGCTGTCGGTGGTTTGTCCTGGTATAGTGTTATCATTCATGATTCTGGTTTTTATTTTTAAATGTAGTATGCCACAGAAATAACCAAATTTCCTTATCAAATGAACTCTTATCAGATCTTTAACCACGGCCATTTTAATTCTTTTTTCATCTGCAAATACTTTCTGTTTTATTCTTATTCTTCTCTGAAAACATTTTCAATCAGCTACAGGCCAGAGTGCCTCATCTTCAACAAAAAGTGACTGTCTCATAGACCCATAGAAAAAATTATGACGGGTACTCTGGGGTACAGACTTCTGAGGGTATTGCTTAAATAACTTTGAGAGCATACCACTGGACTGAGTAAGGAGTTCTAGAACTCTAGCAGAGAAGCTGATGGTCTCATAAAACTGCTAATCCAAGATCAAGCAGACTGAGAATTAATTACATGGGACTGAATAAACTGACAAAGAATGATTATGATTTTTTGACTTTTATTTGGAGTATTGCTGGTTCTTTAACATTCTATTTTCTGAATATAAGGAACCTCTTTCCCTTTTCTCTTAAGATATCCATAACTCAACAATTTATTAGATTATACTTTTGTAAACAGAAATGAAATATTTATCCTTTCTCCCTGACTAATCTCTCCAGAATTTGGAAACTCTTATTAAGTATTCTTATTTCCATGACAATGTATTTATTAGTATGAGTTCAATAAGAAACTGTCCTCCTTGTAACAGAACATAATTGGAAAAATTAGTTATATTATCAAAGCTTTGACTGGAATGTCATATTTGGGAGTGATGCATAAAATTGGATATGACCGGACAATTTTAAGGAGCTAAGGTTGACTTTATGGAGCCAATGCTTACAATGCCCCCTTGGAAAAACAAGCCTTATACCTGGCTTACAATTTTCGCAGTTTTACAGATGAGTAAGCAATGTCACTTCCTGGTAGGCCCAGGAAACTTGGGGTATTTTAGGGGCTTTGAGAAGAAAGGAATTCACCCAAATCTATAGGTATTGCAGGTGAAGTCTGGAGTGAGTTCTTAGCTTGGTTTTCTAGCCTCAGGAGGCTTTTAAAAGTCTAATCTGAGATTCCTTATGAGAAGTTCTAGCAAAGCAAACATTAACAGGTCTGTGTGGTCAATTATCATTCTTGCTGCACTTATATAAATAATAAGGCCAAATCTAAGGAGACCATACTTCTTTTGTAAATAAGAATAACCCTATTTGGTTATCTTTGATCAAAAAGGGGGGTGACTATGGAGAGAAATTTCATATTTAAATAGAAAACTATAGCACACCCTTGTAGATTATCAGATTCTAATCCTGTTCCTTGTCTTTGAGTCCTTGCCATCCACCTGTAAATTGGACTGGCTCCTGCCATCTTGCACATTTTGTCAGTCCTTACTAAATTCTCAGTTCTTCTAGTTTCCTCCAATATCTGGCTACAACTCTCCAAATGAACATTTCCAATTTTTCTCCCACCCTCCTGACTCGGCACCACTGAGAGCTAAAACCTGACTGCCAAGATCCTTATTGGGACTCTAGGTTGTCTGTAGCTGACTTTCCCCCCTTGCGATCTAAAGAAGCCCGGAAAGCTGAAGCTGGACAATGGGCAACCTTCATGCCTGGAGCTGCTGCTGTGTGAGCCACTCAGGATGCCTCGAGCCCAACATCTAGAAATCTTCTTAAATGGATGCCCAAATACCAAATCTAACATGATCCAGCTGGTCCTTAATGAACAAAAGGCAACCAAATGAGAAATGAACTTATATTGTTCAAAGGAAAGAAAAATGTCTCTTCTTTTAGCAAGAATCTTACTAAGTTTAGTAAGAATCCCCCCACCCTTGATATCTGATCACCCTGGCCTGCCTTCAGCAAGAATCCTGTTAAGTAGGTTCAGCAAGAATCCCCCTGCCCTTGATGTCTCCTCTTAGCAATTTTTCATTCATTGATCCTCCCTCACTCTACTTATTGGCTATAAATCCCCAGCTGTCTTTGTTGTATTCAGAATTGAACCTGACCTCTTTTCCCTATTGTGATAGTCTTCATAATAGCTCTGAATAAAGTCTTCCTTACCATTTTAACAAGAGTCAGAATAATGTTATTCTTAACAATGTTAAAGATTTAATTCATTGATAAGAGAACTGGTAAGATGCTACAACCAGTTGAAGGGAAAATCCAAAGAACAGACACATTTATAGATCAGGAGCAGTGAAATTAATGTGCAAATAAGTGCAAAACTGGTCTCTTCCACAGTGGGGAAGGGAGGTCATTTGAACCTCTACTGAACAGAATTTTCATGTCTATGGACACAAATTATTTTGCAAATGCAGAGTTGTAAAGTAGCTCAATGGCAATGAAAGGCTAGAATCACATAACCAGAATGGTGTGCTCTAGACTACTGCCCATGGGCCAAATGCAGTCCATTGCCTGTTTTTGTAAATAAAGTTTTATTGGAACACATTCATTTGTGTATTGTCTATGGCTGCTTTCATTGAGTTGAGTAGTTGAAGCATTGGCCATATAGCTAACAAAGCCTAAAATAACTTACTATGTTATCTCTGCTCTGAACACTGCATAGTTTTCCATTGAAGCATAATTTTTTTCCTACCACTGATAAGAAATATACCACTATTAGCTCCATTTTACAAGTAAGGAAACTTAAGACCAGCAAGTGGCAGAACCAGAACTCTAACCCAGATCAGTCTGATTCCATCATTAATGCCATGATCCGTGAGCAATTTAGCAGGCCCTAGTAACAAAAAAAAAAAAAAAATCCTGAGGCTAACATACACACCAAGCATTGCAACTCTTAAGAAATTATTTCATCTTTATGAAAGAAAATGTTGTCTTTAAAAAGGTACGTGCATGTATGTGTGTGTGAAAGTGGGGGATTAGGAAAGGAGTAATTGCTCTCATAATTAATTAGCCTAATCTTACTTTTAGTCCTTTACCTAAAACTACTTTTACAAAAGCAAATGAATAAAATTGCAGCACATTTGTACATTTGTACAAGACAGGGCGCTTGTTGTACATCATCGAACAAGGAATAGAGCCAGAAACTGAAAATTATTTCAATTTTGTAGCATTTTTTTTGAAGCTTTGCTCTTTCTGAATCTATCCAGTGCTGCAGCCCTCTCTATACTCAGTGCAAGTTAACTTCGGTTGTAGCTTTTATAAATAGTCAACTCTTCCCTCCTCCCCATTTATTACATTTTTCTTCTATTTTGAAGCCATTGAAAGTGCTAGTCTCTGAAAAGCATTATGTAGGTTAATTAGCATTGAAAAGCCCCTTCTTTTAGTCAGTATTTAAAATCTCTAAATACCATCCCCACTCTCTATCCCTCCCCCATTTTTTGAATGGGAAAGTGAGATGAAACAATCCAGCGATAAGGGAATGTCTGAGATCAAGCCCAGCCCAGCACATTCCCCAGTCAGATTTGGAAATCATATCTTTAGTATCAGGTTGCATGGGAAATCTTCGTCAAATCTTTTTTTTGGTACACACTCATAAATAATACTTCTCAGCCTATCGCTAATAGCAGTGGGTGAATTTCAATGACTGAACTGCTGTGGAGAAAATGAATAGACTGTTAATAGGATCACTCTTGAATAATAGCTAAATTATTAAACTGTAGTGTGGTGGGTGTCACTTCCTTAGTGTAGCAAATTAGATTTGAAGGTGCCAGTGTGAACGTCTCAGGAATATTACATTGCACAGCCTTTTGGAGGGATTTTAAACTTTTCTATAGCCTTCTTTGCTTTAACAGAGCTCATGTTTATTTCTATTTTTCATTGGCTTTTATTAGTAGAGGGTGTAGCAGATAGTATCAGTTTCCTACCATATCCCCTTGGTATCCATCTCTACGCCAAAATCTCTTTATTGCAAAAATCTGGGATGCTTTGCCAGAGGAACTTTTCTAGTCTTAGGAGTATCTAGGGCTGCCCTCAAGGCAAGCCCAAAGTGCTAAAGAACTAACCCTTCAAAAGCTGCCCTCATCTAATGATGGATATGAGTTGGTGGATCGGTATCCAGCTTGCCCACTCCTAGGCTGGAATAACTATGAGGTACAGTAACTCTGGGGTATGGGGCAACAGTGGGCTCTGGGAGTTCTCCAGCAGGATTGGGCTCCAGTTGCCCCCAGTGTTTGATAATGTTCCCTGTATTGGTTGCCCTCCCTTTCTGTCTCGCTTCCCAAAGGAATGACATGCACTCAAATCCTTGTCTTAGGTTCTGTTTCTAGGGTAACCCACATCAAGACAGAAAGTGAATATAAAGAGTTTTCTTCTCCAGTGATCATGCAGCAGAGGAAACACTGTAATTCCGTTAGGTAGACAGTAAGAGACTTCTGGACCCTCCTGGGGCAAAGGCAGGTGCCCCGAGCAATTGCTACATCCGGGGGAGGAGGGAACGCCCTACGAATCTGCTAACCAGAACTTAGCTTGCCAACTGCAAAAGAATACAGAGGATTCTCTAGCCTGGGAGCCAAAAAGCACAGGTACAATGGAGTCTGGAAGGTGACCTAGGACAACCTAAGGCTAACTATCATGTCATTGGCTTGAATCTACATTGTGGTTCACCCCCCCCCCCAAATGGGCTTTCAGAGAGGCTCATGGAGATCTGCATGTGCAGTAAGACTCAGGTCGTGTAACTCCCAACTGTCCAATCAAAGTGGTTCCATGGTGACGTCTGAACCACCAGGAGGGCCCAATCCAGACACTATAAAACAAGACCCCAGACCATAACCAAGGCCTTTTTGTTATGACAAAGGGTCAGTTCGTTGTCTGTGGCAAATGTATCTTGCTCTTGCTCTATAATCCTCTTTTTCTCTCCTCAATAAACCTCGTTTTGTGCTTACCTTACTTTTGGTGTGACTGGTCATTCTTTGGCCTGGAGCACACCAAGAACTGACATTTCAGACTGCTGACCCAACAATTCCCTTTCACAGAACAACCTTGCTGTCTCAGTCAGTTCAAGCTGCTATAACAGAATGCCATAGACTGGGTGGGTTGAACAGCAAATGTTTCCTCTCACAGTCCTGGAGACTAGGAAGTCCAAGATTAAAATGCCAGCAGGTTCAGTGTCTGGTGAGGGCCCGCTTTATGGTTCATAGACAGCGAGAATTGTTAAAAGAATTAACTACATATTAATAACATCTGTCAACTGCCAAGTCCAGTGCTTGGCCTATAGTAGTGACCCAATAGATGTCAGTTCCTTGACCTCCAATAGGTTGCTCCTCAGTCAGTACAGGTAGAATGTAATGTTCTTGTCCTTGTAGCATTTCTCATGGGAGAATAAAGCAAACAGATACCCAGAGTGAGAATATATCAAGATTCCAAGTTTCATGGGATTGCAAAACAGTAGAAAATATAACTGTAAGGAAAACCTTGTCTAGCTGAAATTTTTTCCAGCCCATCTTTTAATTATTTAAAAAAATTTTCTAACATTACAGAACTAAACTGAATTATATTAATATTCTGCTCTCACAGTTCTATGACAAACAAAAAAATTCATGAGCAAAAAAACCCCAAATAAAACAAAACAGGGAGAGAGAGGCTTATAAAACTAAATATGGAGCTCAGCACCAACAGCTGAACGGAGAAAGGAATTAAAATAATTCAGAAATCATGAGTGGATGATAAAGTGTAAAGAAACTAAAAATTTACAGACTATTTAAAACCTGGAATTGCTGACTGTTCAGAAACTACACAGATGGATCACGCACGGCTGGTGAACAGCCAAAAAGGATTATGGGTGAATCTCCATTGTTCTAGCTGCTCCCCATACCACTCATCTCTGAGGAAAGCCTGAGAGTTAGATATTGAACCAGGCTAATGCTGGTAGCAGATTCAATGATTGTAACCTGCCAATCAGTAGATCCTTCCACTGGGTTTGCAATTTTGATCTGTACACCAGATTTCTGGTGGCCTTTATTGGTTCTGATAGCCTGAGGCCCCATTATGCAGCCAATTAAAATGCTTGAAATGGTGAGTTTGTGAGTAGTCTTAGCAGATGCATCCAAACCTGCCCAATAGCCTTTCACCTCTGGAGAGTGGATGCAATGCCACTGAATCAGGTGTTGCCATGCATCATAGGAAAACAAGACTTGCATTGCCAACTGAGGCAGCTTGGTCAAACGAAGCTGTGGAATGGCGTGCTGTCCTTGAATGGTACAGGTGTCTCTAGAGGTGGGTCCCTCCAGGTCAAGTTGAGGTACAGCTCACACTGTTGCTGCCTGGGCTGCACCTGTCTTGACCATCTTCAAAGATGAATGGAGAGCTAGATGGCTTCTGGGATTAGGGGGACTCCAACAAGAACACACAGGTATGTTTGACACATGAAACGATGGATTGTCAAATGTCAGCAGTTGTGATGGCCTGTTCAGTTGAGTTGGGAAGCATATTCCCTGCCACTTGGACCCAGACCCCTGTACTCTCTCATCATATTCCCTTGATCTTGCAGCTATGTTTCCCAATGAGAGAGCCATGTGGACCAGCAAGAACCCCGAGGCTCAGGGTGACCAGGATCTTCGGCAGCTGTGCTATTGTGCTGATGTCCTCTTCCAGTCTGTTAATGATCATAGCAAAGGTTTTAAAGATGGAATTAGTGGGTCCAGCCAAAGTGGTAATTCTTTCAGCACAATTCCATTCTGAGATGTTGATATGTGTACAACTCCATACATCTTCTTAACTGATTCTTCTTTCTGATGATACTGCCAAATTCCTTTCCATGCATAAATAGTTGGATGGTGAAAGTGACATTTAATCCACCTTCAATCATACCCTCCATCTGCCTACAGGGCCCCTGTTGCCTTCCTACTGATCTCTTGTTCCTCCTCTGGCCTTCTGCCCTTCCCCTTCCTGCCCTTTCCCCTTTTGTCCTCAGTTGCCATGAGCCTGCATTTTTGGCTTTCACCACTACCAGTTACCAAAAACTTGACCACTTAAAGTTTAGCTCCTCAGAATACCAATGGACGTGGAGACGGGTGTGATTAAAAGAGACACGCAAGCACTAAGCATAAAAGGAAGACAATTGATACATCTGATTATATTTAAATGAAGAACTGTTCAACAAAAGACATCATTAAGAAAGAGAAAAAGCAAGCCATAAAGAGAGAGAAGACATTTTCAACTCCTATACCCAATAAAGGGCATTTATCTAGAATAGGTGAAGAACTTCTATGAAGAAAGAAATAGAAACCCAGTAGAAAAATAAGCAAAAGTTTTGACCATAAACCATATGAAAGAGAATATCCAAATGATCAATAAACATAATAAAACATGCCCAACCTCATTACTAATCAGAAAAATGCAAATTAAAATCTCTGCTACACACCAAATAGATTGGCAAAATTAAAACATCTGACATTACCAAGTATAACATAGGATGTAGAGCAACTGAAACTCTCATACACTGCTGGTAGGAGTGTCAATTGGTACCACCGATTTGGGAAACAATTTGACATTATCTATTGAAGTTGAAGATACTTATAACCTATGCCCCTGCAATACATACTGTATAATTCCATTTATATAACTTTTGAAAACAGACAAAACCAGTCCATAGTTTAGGGATGTATACCTATGTGGCAAAAAAGAAAACAGTACAAGGAATTTATTACCATAACGTCAAGGAAATGGTTACCTCTAGGGAGAAGGGGGGTGGTTGTGATGGACCAGGAGTACACAGGGATCTAGTTCAGGGGTTGGCGATGTTCTTTTTCTTGACCCAGATGGTAGTTACAAGAGTATTTACTCTACAATAATTCACAATGCTGCACATATGTGCTTCATGGACTTTTCTATATATATGCTATATTTCAGTATAAGAAAATTTTAAAAAGCTTTCTCAAAGTCGGCCCTGAAAAACACTGGCTATGAGATTTTAATATATGTTACTCACAAAAAGGGTTCCATGGTCAAATACATTTTGGAAGCACTGGAGTAAATGAAGACAAACAGGCCTTTAATATGTCAAGGTATATTGTGAAATTCCAAGAGGGTGCAAGAGTATGCAATGACCTATGTGACCACAGAACCCTTTTCCTAAGGGACATCTTACAAAGCATACACTTAGGAAACGTAAATGGAAAACAACATCATAAAACAAGTCCCAGTTTCATGAGCCAGTTGAGTTGTTATAACCAAAGGTTTCAGGAGTTTTATGCAAAACATAAAATACAAAGCAGCAAACAAATGAAGGTTTGGGTGGTGCTGAACTAGAGGCCCTCACTATTCTTAAACTCCTTATCCTTTCAAGTATCTATTGATCGCAAACACTGAGTAGTGAGGGGTCAGTCCATAACCATTCTTTTGAGTAATAAATGTGGCCCATAGCCTAAGGCTTATCTTTCTGGCTGCGTTTGTTCCAGTTTTCATAGTGACCATGTTGATAACTGTTTGTGGGTGGATTGGACACCCCGTATTTGCTCCCTTCCTGTTGTTTTATGTCTATTCTAATCATAGCTGTTTATGAGCAAAATCATCTGTCCTATTGCTGGCGCTATAATTCTGCTTTCACTGGGACAATATGTCAGCTAGCTTTCACTGTGTAACAAGCCACCCCAAGACCTAGTGGCTTAAAACAACCACCACAATTCTGTAGCCTGGCGATTTGGGCTGGGTTCAGATGGATGAGTCTTCTGCTGCTCTCAGCTGCGTGACACTCATGTGTCTGCAGGCAGCTGCTGGGTCAGCAAGGATATTGACTGGCTATTAGCTGAGGCAGCCATTTGAGTTCCAGCCATGGATCTCTCTCATCATCCATCAGGCAGCTCTGGATGGGCTTGTTCACATGGCAACTTTAACAAAAGTCCCGAGATTAGCAAGAGAGGGATGGTCTCAATGTGCAAGTGCTTTTCAAATCTTTGCTTGCATCACATTTGTTATTGTCCTACTGGCCAGACAAGTCATACGGCCAAAGAATCTAGAGTCAGTACTGAAGGAGACTACCCAAAGGCATGGATATAGGGAGATTTGAACAAATTGGGGGCCATTACTGCAACAATCTGCCAAATGTACTTCTGGTATCATAGCCATTCATTATCAAAACTATCTCTCAAACTGAGGTGACTTATGGTACCCTGTGATACCACCTTCACTGCTGAGCTGTATTTTTAAAAACAAACCTGTTCATCATTCTTATAAAGGAGTGATCTGAATAGGAAAGGCTGATTATAAAATAGAGGTTTATTACATTTTCAAAGATATGATGAAACGTAAACAATTTTCCCTCAGGAAATTGTGTAAGATGATTATTCAAGGAAAATTTTAATTACAACCTAAAAATCAGAGGGGTTCTAGCAGATATGGATTATCATTAGATTGAATTTGTTACAAAAATAAAAAAGCTATGACATTTCCTTTGGTTGCACATCTTTTTATTTAACAAAATATGATCCTTGGTTGTGGCTGTTGTTGTTTTGTAACATGACTCTATCCTATTTACAGTTTAACTGCTGCAGACTTCAAATTATTATCCAAGACTGGACATATTAACTCTGTCTGTTGGAAAAGAAGAAACCTGTTGTGTTGGGTAATTATGACTATGGGAGGCAATAATGAAAAGGCAGAACGGGCCTAAGCCTGCTTTCTGTTGTCTTCAGGCGTTGACAGTCTATGGCTGTGGCCATGTTGAGTTGGAAGGGGACTCACATCTCCAAGTCACAACAGTATTTGGAGGTAATTTCTCTCAGGAAATGGCAAGAATCATCACGTGACGACATCAATTTTGATTCCTTTTGACCACCTAAGGCCACCATCTTGTATTGATTTTATACTGTCATGACCACAAGAAAGGATTGCCACCAAGAATTTTGTATCCTCAGTCCTGTCTTCCCTAGTAAAGATGTCCTATATTTTTGCTTTGAATGACATTGAACTCTATAGATAATTTAGAACTTGGTGAAGTCATAGTTTTTTAACTTTTTATTGATAAATTGATATAATGGTGATGGAGAGTAGCAGCTCTTGTCAAGAATCATATTATTTAATCTTTACAGATACCTTCTTATTTCTATTTGACACAGGAAAGACCAGAGGAACCAAGAGATTAACCTGCTCAAGGACCTTTTACTTATAAATGGTGGCACTGGAATTTGAATCCAAGTATAATCTGGCTCTAAAGTTCTACTTTTAACTACTTAGCCATACCACTCCCTGTTGAGAACTTTCTGGGTATGTCTGAACATCATCATCATCATCTACACTTTTGTTGGACATTCACTGTTTGTAATGTGTACAGAACTGTGCTGGAAGTGTGGTATAAAAATACCTCTTGCACAGTAGAATGTGGGATAAACAACCTTATAAATAGTTCTCTCTAGGGTGGCGGTCTTGGTGGAGAGGGAAAATATAAATTATAAGAACTTTTTCAATTGATAAATCTGCTTTTAGTTAGAGGTTAAACATCTTCCACCCCCTTCAACAAATTCCTGTAATAGAGTTGCTAACAAGCAGCAAAGTGGAACCATTTGGGTCCTAGCACATCTTCCCCACCAAATCCATTCTAACATTTTATTGTTTGGTGAAATCGTGTGAAGTTAGGAAACTCTAGAGAGATCAGGGAGCGTCCTAGATATCTTGCAGCTGGAACTTTCAGATACCAAATCATTGAGAAATGACGTTTTAGATTTACATATAATTTTGTGTCTGTGTTGTGCCAGTTAAAAGCACAGACTCAGGAAACAGATTGCTTGGGATCAACCACAGATCTGACATTTTACTAGCTGTGTGACTTTGGACAAGTTACTTAACCTCTCTGGGCCTTCATTTCCTCAACCAGAAACATGGAATAACAGTACTCTCTGCAATTGAATTATTGTGGGGATTGAGGTAACACAGGTAAAACACACAGTGCCTAGCATATAGTAAGTACTACTTAAATGTTAGTGATTACTATTACTATTGTGCTAAAATAGTAGGAATCAGGTAGAGTTTTTCTTTTTTCCAATTAAAAATTTTTTAATGGAAAAAGCTCTTCTTTTTTCTGATTTTAAAAGTAATGCACATTCTTTGTAGAAGTGTAGAAAATGCAGAGTTATAAAAATTGCTTTTAAACTTTTAAATATGCAAATTATACCATTCTGGTGTCTTAGTTTGTTCAGGCTATACCAAAATACCTTAGATTGGGTAATTTATAAACAGCAGAAATTTACTGCTCACAGCCCTGGAGGCTAGGAAGTCCAAGATCAAGGCACTAGCAGATTCCGTGTCTAGTGAGGGCCTATTTCTCACAGATGGCACCTTCTGTGTGCTCACGTGGTGGAAGGGCATCAGGACTCCCTCAAGATTTATTTATAAGGTAAGGGCACTAATCTCATTCTTGAGGGCTCCACCCTCATGACTTAATCACCTCCTGAAGGCCCCATCTCTTAATACCATCACATTGGGGATTAGATTTCAGAACATGAATTTTGGAGGGACTCAAACGTTCAGACCATAGCACCTGAGATAATGTATCATTTTGTTTTAGTGGCTTGAAATGAACATCAATTATTACCTCACAGTTCTGTGGATTGGCTGTCTGGGCTAGGCTCAGCATATCTCTGCAGTCTTCTTGAGGCTTGGCTGAGGCTGGGTGGTTGAGGATGACCTCACCCACAGCTGACAGTTGGCAACCTGTTGGCCAGGGCACCTCAGTTTTCCTCTGCATGACTTTCCAGTAGGCTGGCTGGGGCCTAGTCACATTGTGGTCTTAAGGTTCCAAGTGTAGCAATAGAGGCAAAACTTACCAAAGCATAAGCACTTTTTAGGCCTCTGCTAGTACCGCATCTGCTAACGTCCCATTGCCCAAACAAGTTACATGCAGAAGCACAGACTCAAAAGTTCAAGACATAAACTTCAGCTTTTAATGGGAGGAGTGCCAAAGTCACATTCCAAAGGGACAGGCATACAGGGATAGAAATAATTTGTGGCCATTTTTTTTGCAACCCACCACAGCTAAATACTGTTTAAAATTACATATATATGTATACATGTGTGTGTGCACATATATAGAGAGCAAATGAAAACACATGAAAAAATATACACCCAAACAAAAGAAATCATATTAAATATAAAGTTTTGTAACTTGTTTTTTATTCATTAATTTCATACTGGGGGCATTTTAATGCCTTCATTTTGAGGTATGCATAATATTCCATGTATGGATTTACCATGACAAATTTAACCAAAGTCTCTTGTGTGGCTTTTAGGTTGTTTCCAATTTTACGATAAACTCCTGTATGCATACATTTTTACACATTTTTCCCTTAAGTTCCTTGGTGTACATATTTCAACCTCTGACATATTGCCAGAATACTCCACAGGAAGATTGTATTCAGAGTTGATATTCAAAATATCCATTAATGACAGAGTGGATACCGATGTCAGCATTGAGCAAAATCCTGGAGGTAACCATTTAGTGGCTCGAATATGGAGAGGTCCAGGTCCCATGGGAGAGAGTTGGGCAGCTGGGGTAGTGGATAGGGTGGGATAACAGTTATTTATCTTTACAGCTATACTGAATATCAGCGACAGAACAATGAGTGAGAGTCTGTTTCCCTTTACCCTCTCCAACCTTAGATGTTGTCTAGCTTTTTCATCTTTGCCAATCTGATCCATGATAATGATGAAAATAATACCATCTTTGATTTTGTATGTCTAGTCACCAGTGGGGGCACTTTTTGATGTTTCATCACTATTTTTATTGGGTTGTTATTGTTGCTTTTAATGAATTGCCCATTTATGTCCTCTGCCCATTTTTCTTTGGAATGTTAATCTTTTAATTAAAAAGCTAGTATTTATTGATGCCTTACAATGTTCCTAAGCCCTTAGTAGGCATTACCTATTTTAACATTCACTATGACCCTAGAAAGTTATTATTGTTCCCATTTTAAAGATGAGAAAACATAGGCAGAGCTTCAGTAATGAGCCCACCAGGATGTTGTTTTTAAGTGCTGGGGCCAGGATTCCAACCAAGACAGTGAGATTCCTCAGCTCAGACTCCTCACTATTCTGCTCTATTCTGTTGCTTCTGCGGTATTTACAAGTAAGAGCTTTTTACATATGGATATGAATCTTTTGTCATACATGTTGCATATTTTCCCTAGCTTGTCATTCTACTTTTTAAAATTTTTTTGAGATAGAGTCTCACTCTGTCACCCTGGGTAGAGTGCAGTAGCGTCATCATAGCTGACTGCAGCCTCAAACTCCTGGGCTCAAGTGATCCTCCTGCCTCAGCCTCCCGAGTAGATGGGACTATAGGTGTGAGCCACCATGTCCGGCCTACATTCTACTTTTAACTTTCCTTATGGTGTTGCTTGCTGTACAGGAGTTTAAAAATTTTATTGAAACACTTTTCTATATGAATTTTTAAACTTTAGTAAGAAGTTTACAAAACTATTTAATATGGTCAAATATCTCAAGCTTTTTTCTTAATGGATTCTGTCTTTAATATCATTCTAAGATGTTCCCCATGTAAAGGGTATAAAAATATTCACCTACATTTTCTTCTAAGATAGTGAATTTCAGAATTATCTGAATTAATAAAGTAGGTGCTTAGGCCCCACCTCAGACCTACTGAATCAGAATCTCTACAGTGAAGACTAGATGTGTATGTTTTTAAAAGATACCAAAACTTCCAGCCCAAGAGGACTGGTAAATGTACACATTTACCTCTTCTTGCTCCTCAAAGCACATGAAATTGCCTGAAGAAATAATAAATTAAGAGAATATCTACAAAATCAGTTCCAGATGGGTTAAAAACCTAGTTATAAAACCCCAAACTTAACTTTTAGAAGAACACATAGGAGAATATTTGTATCATTCAGGATTCTCTAGAGAAACAGAACCAATAGGAGACACATATATGTATGTATGTGTGTGTATACATTTACATGTACAGACACATACACACACACACACATATAGAAAGAGATTTATTTTAAGGACACTGGCTCACATAATTGTGGGGGCTGTCAAGTCTGAAATCCTCAAGGCAGGCCAGCAGGCTGAGAATTCTGGCAAGAGTTGATGATGCAATCTTGATTCCAAAGGCAGTCTGGAGGCAGAATTCTCTCCTCTTCTGGGGACCTTAGTCTTTTTCCTCTTAAGGCCTTCAACTGTTTTGGTGAAGCCCATCTCCAGTATGGAGAATAATCTGCTTTATCCAAGTTTACTGACGTGAATGTTAATGATATCCAAAAAATACCTTCACAGCAACAACTAGACTGATGTTTGACCAAGACAGCTGGGAACCATGGCCTAGCCAAGTTGACACATAAAATGAACATTCACAATATCTTTTTGACCCTGTGGTAAAGAAGGATTTGTTAAAGAAACACACACACACGCACGCACGCACACACACTAAAGGACTGGATAAATGGTTTGAACAGGAAAAAAAGAGTTGTGTTTTCTTACCTTATACAGTTCTTCCCCCTCATTTGAGATGCCCCCAAGCAGACCAGAATCCACATTAGATAATATGCTTCACAAGATTATCACAACTTGTTTCCTTGCCAGAGAGCTATTTTCTTTCCTTCACTTCTGTGATTCCTGATAAACAACAGGAAACATAGTATAAGAACATAAAAGAGACAAGTGTGTTTTAATTTAGGTCTCCACAAACCTAGATATTAGCTGTGGTACCAGAATATCCCAGGACAAAATACCAATGATGGTTTATTGTTGCCCTAATTTAAAATAAGCCTGATTTATTTTTAAAAATGCAACTTCAAAACACAACTCACCAGACGTGATATGGAATGCATTATATGCCTAACCAAAAAACAAAACTCTACTCGGTACAGTGGACTTGAAAATTATCTTGCTATTAATAGATCTCCCGAATGGCTGTGATCTATTGGATCTGATACATTCAGATTTTGGCAGCTGCTGAGTACTGAAAACAAGCCGTTCCATACGTTATTACTTAATAAAGAAACTAGGTCATGAAATAGCCCTTTGGTGAATTTTTTAAAAAAGATTTTGAAGAGCCCAATTCCATCTTTAAAAAGTCCCTGTCACTGAGTATGCTTGGCAAAGCAGCGGTGTGATTAGCAGACTGCTTATCTGAAGCTCTGTTAAATTGAGAGCAACTTGGGGTACGCTGTTAACTTCCATTTCTTCATCTGGCACAAATGCCTCAAATATGGTACACGCACAACAAGTATTTGCTCAATCTAAAAGCACCCCTCTCTTTTCTTCTACATTTTGAGGACCTGACATTGAGCCACTGATTCAAATGTTTGTATTGAGTACCTTTATGAACATATCCACTGGACAGATAAAAATGTTTTCAAGAGTTTAAGGTAACACTGATCTGCTCTGTTAGGCTCAAAGTATTTTTAAATATTTAACTATAAAATATTTCCACCCATTGGTCCCTTTAAAAACAAACTTTTAAAAAAAAAGATTACCAAAAAACAAAACAAAACAAAACAAAACAAAACCAGAATGGATTTTAGGGTTTGGTTTTTATTTTTAAAAATTCCTTGTTTTGAGTTGGATTCCCCAGCAGTAGACTCTGACATGAGAATTGCAAAAAACTAGCAAGGGAATGGTAGTGGGAAGGGGAGAATACCCAGAAGGGTGAGATATCAAGCAAAGTCCCGAAGAGGGTAACTTGAGCTCAGCCCTGCTCTGTGGATAGTGTAAGTCCTCATCAGGGGACAAGGGAGCTGGAGTATTAATATTTATAGACACCACTACCACCCCCACCATAATAATCAATGGATCAGGACTCCGTGCATCATGGATTCCCAGGCACTTCTGGCAGTCTGAGGACTGTCCTCCAACATAGAGATGCAGGTGTCAGCTGTGTGTGGGATGGAGGGACAGGTGTGGATGCAAATGGTAAAGGGCTCCAAGGGCACATGTGCAGACATCTGATAGCATCTGCCTCACTACTCTACAAGGGGTAATTTGTCAAGGTTTCCTTCACAAATGAAGAACAAGTCCGGGTATGAGGGGAAGGAGGTACAATGTTACTATGTGGGTAATGTAAGATTTAAGGCAGGCAGCCATGTTTTCTTTGATGTCCCTGTCCCTAGGTTGAGTCAACAGAAAAGAGGTTGCAGAAGAGTTTGGTTTGAAGATGGACTTCTGTGGGATACTTCCCTCCTGAGGGCGACTCGATCAAGAGATCCCAGATGCTGGGAGGTAGTGGACACTGAGCAGCTCTGGAGACCAACAGCAGAAAGTCAGTCCTGAAAGGGGTACTTGGGTCAAAGACATAACAATGAACTCAAGCTAGGGCTTCACTGGGAAGGAGGGAGTGGGAGGAAAATATGGAACTGGGAAAGCCATTATTATAATATAATTATTAATATAAAGCTATATTGCACAACATGTACAATAATGCAATCTATGAATTATTTAAATAATTGTAGTACATATTGGATGCACTACCCACATTTTAAGTACTCAATAACCACATGTGGCTAGTGACTATTATGTTGGACAGCACAGCTCTAGAACGTTCCATAATCACAGAACGTTCTCTTGGACAGTGTTGGCCTAGAGCTTACTGAATGGATCAAGAGTTGAGATAGATATAATGAACCTCACTTTCATCTCAAACTCTTGTTACCGTCCTCTTCACAAGTCAAATTCTGCCACTGGGATTTCTCTGAAAAATTTGGAGCAGCAAGTTAAAGGACAATAGTACAGAGACATTTTAAAAACTTTCTGTCAGAAGCTACTTTTCTTAAATGACTTTTGACTCCTTGTGTCTAACCTGAGTTTTTAGGAGTCAAATGGTAACTCAGAATTCGTAGACACTGAGCTTCAGGTGAGCTATTAGAACAACCAGAGTCATCTTCACTTTCTTTTTTGATGGCTGTTTTCCGTTACCTAATTGTTTGTGCACGTTTTAATCTTTATAAGGAAAAGGAACAGAATATGATCTTAAGGAGGAGGAGGCAAGAAACCATACAGGAGTAGAAAAGGGGGCAGAATCCAATTTTTTCGCTCTCTCCTCTGCTACCATTGCCACATGGGCAGGGCGCAGGATTTAGCTGCTGGGACAAATATTCGCCAAACCAAGTGACTAAGTAGAATTTGGGTGTGGTATTTCCAACATTTTGTGATCTGCTGCTGCTTTTATTGACATCCAGGAATATTTTAAAACTGTAGATTGCTTCCTGGGCCACCAGTAAAAGTCCAGGGTTGAGGAGACCCCGTGTTATCATCGATCACCTTTTCTCCAAAGTTGAATTACAATTTGAGCATCTTCAGAAAACCCTGACACAAGCACTTAAGTGGGAGTAGCTTGTTTATGGGTGATCCCAGGAAACACTGTTAGAAGGGATTGGGGAACAGAGAGAAAAAGGAAGGAAGCCAATAAAGGATACTGTTAAAAAAAAACACCTTAGATAAATTAAATTTAACACAGTTTAATTGAGGAAAGAATGATTCACAAATCGGGCAGCCCCTAAACCAGAATAGGTTCAATGAGACTCTGGCACTGCCACACAGTCAAAGAAGATTTATGGACAGAAAAAGGAAAGTGACATACGGAAAACAGAAGTGAGGTACAGAAACAGCTGGATTGCTTACAGCTGGGCGTTTGCCCAGTTTGAACACCGGTTGAACAGTTGGCCACCTGGGATTGGCTGAAACTCTGTGATGGGTACTAGAGTAGGTTACAGTCTGTTTACACATCCAATTAGGTTACACTTCACTAAGTACAAGAAACCCTTAGGCCGAACTTAAAATATGTAAGGAAGCAGCTTTAGGCTAAACTTAATTTTACAATACACTATCAAGCAAGTTTCTGAGTGGGAACTCTGGGATCTAGTGCCCCAGGATTACCCCACTGAAGGGCAAAAGAGCTGGAGCATTTATCCATTGCTGGTTGAGAGATGCTGGAGGGTGGGGTATAGGAGCACTTTGGGCCTACTGTATGCAAGAGCAGAGAAAGTCCTTAGGCAAAGAAATGAAGGTTTGGGTAGTAAGGGAAATGGCGAGTGATAAGAGATACAGGTGATGTCTTTATTCTGGTATTATCCTGGTTGGAGCTAGAACCCATTCTTCGAAGTGAAGTGTCACAGGAATGGAAAAACAAGCACCACTGGTACTCACCATCAAATTGGTACTAACTGATCAACACTTACATCACACAGGGCAATAATATTCATCAGGGGGCGGGCAGGCGGGAGGGGGGTGGAGGGGATGGGAAAAACTCTCACTGAATGGATGCGGGGAGCACAGTTTGGGGGATGACCACGATTGTAGCTCTGACACGGGCAGTGCATGGGCAATATATACAGCCAAAGTGTTGTACCCCCATAATATTCTGAAATAAAAAAAAAAAAGAGAGATACAGGCGAGGCTTCCACAGTCTGCTACACGATCTATTTTTACTTTTAAGCAGGCAAAATAGACCTAAGCCTCTTAGAGTACAGCCCATTCATGTCCCAGTAGGGCTGATCCACTGGCACAGAGAAGATAATGAGTCATTGCCAAATGGAAAAACAAAAGAATCCTTAATGGGCAACTTGACCTCTAGCTCGAAGCCTCCCAAATAGTTGAGTGAGGATGGAGCATTTGGTATTAAGTGCGTCTGAATTGAAAAGGTGGGGAGACTGCATTCTGGCTTTCACACCACAGAAGACATGGAATAACTTATTTTAACCACTTGTCAGAGGATACATGGGCTGCTCGTGCATTCTGGAATTTCTGAGAGAGAATTACCAAATGCTTTCTGCTGAGGCCGATGAAGCCAAGCTGAGGCATCTGGGGACCAGGAATATATATATATGGTTGCATATGTGCCACAGTTTATCTGTTTGCAAAACATGCCATATGTTGACAGCCTGGCATATGTTGAGCTGTATGGAAGATCAGTCAGAGAGAAAGAAGAGCTGAAGTAAAGAAGGGCAGAAGAAGGAAAGATATGAAGGAGAAAAAACAAACTCTTGTGGCTTTGGCTCATAGTGAATTCCTTGAGTATAAGGGGTGTGTCTCGGTCATCTTTAATTCTCAGTGCCTACCGCTGTGCTGGGCACATGGTAGATGTTTAGTGTGTCCTGAGGATGAAAAGAGTCAGTGCGTGTAAGGTGCTTAGAATCATGTGTCCTATATACACACATGATGTGTAGTGAGTGTAAACCAAATTAACATATGAGAGGATGTTTAGAGCTAAAAAGACTCTTGGAGTTTCTTTATATCAGTCTCTTTCTTTTACACATAAAACTAAATTTTGGGGGCATAATGTGACAGGTTGGGGCTAATCTTGATCCTCTGTGCCCTTTTTGTCATTACACAGAAAGAAGTTAAGAGGAAAGAATTGAATAACAGTCTTAAAACGCAGCCGGGCGAATCAGTTCTGTGGTACAGTTCCTGAGCTGCCTGTGGGATCTGCAGGAAGGTCTTGCCTACCTTTGGCCCTTTGCTGTTCCATGTAAATTTTAAAATCTACTTGCCAAGTTTTGCAAAACAAACAAAGAACATTATGATTTTTATTGACAATGCATTGGATCTGTAGACTTGAGGAGAACCAACATCTTTTTTATGTTGAGTCTTCTGATTCAGTTTGATAAACAATCTCTCCATTTATTTATCTTTAATTTCTCTCAACAAAATTTTGTGAATTTTTTCAGTGGAGATTTTGTTAACATTATCCTTGGATGCTTAATATTTTTTGATGCTATTATAAATGCTATCTTTTTAAAATTTCATTTTCTGTTTGTATGTAGAAATGTAATTGATATTTTATATTGACTTTATATCCAGCAACTTTGTTAAACTCTCTTATTTCTAGTGAATTACCTGTTGATTATTTTGGATTTTCTTATGCATACAAATCATCTGCAAATCATGACAGTTTTCTTTCTTTCTAATTTTTAATTTTTTTCCTTTTACTTGAATTATGCACCGGCCAGGGCTTTCAGAACAATGTTGAATAGAAAAAGTCTTAATAAACACACATGTCTTATTTCTGATATCAGAGGGAATGCTTCTAAGGTGATGGGTACATGAGTATTTATTATAATAATTTGTGCACCTTGTGTATGTTTGAGAAATTCATTAATAACAAAAACAGTTATTGTTTTAAGGGAAAGCCTTCAACACTTCACCGTTAAGGATGATGTTTGCTGTAGGTTTTTGGTAGATACTCCTTATCAGATTAAGAAAGTTTCCTTCTCTTTCTAATTTGCTAAAAATCTTAAGTCATGAATAGAAGCTGTACAAATAAAGTTTTTATTTGCATCTATTGAAATAATCATATGATTTTCCCCCTTTGATCAGTTATTGTAGCAAATTGCATTGATTCACTTGCTAATGTTAAACCAGCCTTGCATTCCTAGGATAATGCCAACTTGGCTACGTAGTGCTGGATTTTGCTAATATTTCATTAAGGAATTTTACATCCACCCCATTCTGTCTTGCTGTCTAGGTTATACCAGGATCAGATAATGAGTTGGGGTTTACTCCTTTTTTTCTATTCTCTGGAAAAGTCTTTTTAATATTAAGAGCTACTTCTTTAATTGTTTGGTCAAACTAATCAGTGAAGCCATGTGAATCTGGGATTTTCTTTATTTAAAGGTTTTAATTTATGCATTAAACTCATTTTGTAGTTCTTGTTTACTAAGCTTTTCTATTCTTTATCATATCAGTTTTGATAAGTTGCCTTGGTATAGACATTATTTTATCTAAATTTTCTTTTTGGGGGAGCATAAATATATTTATAATATCAACTTATTGTCATTTTAATGTCTACAAGATTTTTTCAGTTCTGACTTTGGTAATTTGTGCTGTCTCTCATTTTTCAAGATTAGTCTGGCCAGAGGTTTATCAGTTTTATTAATCTTTTAATAAAACCAATTTTTGGGTTTTGCTAATCTTCTGTAATATATATTTATTTTATATTTAATTATTTTTTCTTCTTTATGATTTTTTCCTACTTTCATTGGGTTTATCTTGCTATTTTTTTTCTAATACATTGCAATGAATATTTAGCTCATTCATATTAAGGGTTTTTTTTTCAGGATCTAAAATGTGCATTTAAGGCTATAGAACCCACTGTAAACATTACATTTGTTGTATCCCCCATGTTTTGATATGTAGTATTTTTTTTCATACATTTTGAAATAATTTCTACCACTGAATAAAAACTTATTTGAGAACAGGATATTCACATCATCTCAAACTATCACACTACAGATCAGTTATTAATTACAAAGGGAGAAAAGTGCCTGATGTCTCCTTGATGTCTCATGTAACCCAGTGATCAAACTTAGCATCATCAAAAATGGGATAAACACATTGTGTGTCTCCTAATGTGAGACAGTAGGAAACATGCAATATTAACTATGTAGTTTTCTCACCAAAAATGTTTAACCTAAATCTGATAATGAGGAGACAAGCAGACATGGGGTATTCTATAAGAAAATCAGTCTGGACTCTTCAAAAATGTCAATTTCATAAGAGACCATAAAAGAAAAAAAAGGAAAGAGGATTATTCTAGATTAAAGGAGCAAAAGAGACATGACCACTAAAAATATGCATGATCTTTAATTGGATCCTGACTACAAAACCAAACAAAAATAGCCATGAAGGATATTATTGGGACAAGTGGAGAAATTTGAATATATTTTGTATTAAATAGTATTATATCAATTTTAAATTTCTTGAGATGGTAATGATATTGTGGTTATATAAGGGAACATCATTATTTTTATAGGATATATAGTGAAATATCATGGTGTTACAATTTATTTTTATTTTTATTTAGTTTTTAGGGTTCAAAAAAGTAATTTATTTTTTGCATAATTCATGCTTACAATTTTCAGATTTTATGTAATGGGACAACATCTGCAATTTATTTTTAAATGTGTCATACATACATACAGAAAGAAAAATAGTATAGCAAAATGCTAACAATTCATGAATCTAAGTAAAGGGTATTCAGGTGTTTTTGTATCACCTCAAATTCTCTATTGTTTTGAAATTTTTCAAAATAAGAGGTTAGGAAAAATATTTTGTAAATTTTACTGTTATTTCTTTTTTGAACTCATGGGTTATTTAGAAGGGAATCTCTTATTCTTTAATTACAAGAGATTTCTGATAATTTTTTGTTACTGATTTTTGAAATATTTTCTTTTCAATTAGAGAACATATTTTTCAAGATTTTAATCTTTTGAAATTTGTTGAGACTTGTTTTGTGACCCAGTATATAGTCAATTTTTATAACTGTTCTGTGTGTACTAGAAAAAAAGTATATTATGCAGATGTTGGATGGAATATTCTATAGATGCCCAATAGATCAAATTTGTTAGCTGTTTTGTTCAGTTCTTCTGCATTCTTACTGATTTTTTTTTTGTCCAGTCCTCTATCAATTTTTGGGAGAAGGATGTAATAATCTCCCACTATAATTGTGGAAATTACCGATTTCTCCTTGTAATGCTGTTAATTTTGCTGTATATATTTTAGGCCATGTTATTTGCATATCAACTTAAAGTTATTATATCATCCTGGTAAATTTTATCTTTATTGTTACAAAGAATTTTTGCTTTAAAGTCCATTAGTTAGAGATGAATGTAGCTACACCAGATTTGTTTTTGTTTGTTTTTGGATATATATTTTACCATCATTTTACTTTCAATTCTTCTGTATCCTTCTGTTTCTGATGGGTTTCTTGTAAACAGCATTTAGTTGGGTTTTATGTTTTTAATCTATTTACTTCAATCTATCTATATCTATACATATTTAAATATAATTTCTAAATCCACAAGATATTATTGTTTTATACAAAGTTCATTTACCTTTAGCCACATATTTGTCATTTTTATAGTTCTTTATTCTTTCCTGCCTCTCTAACATTTGATCTTAGATCATTTTCTTTTCTTCTTCTGCCCGAAAAGCATCCTTTAGAATGTTTTAGAGCATCCTTTAGCATCAGTTTGCTCATAGAAAACTCTCAATTTTTGCCTGAAATAAAATTTATTTTGCATGTGTCACTACATATGGAATTCTAAGTTGGCAGTCATTTATTTTTGGTACATTGGATATATTAGTTCTCTATTTTCTGCCTTCCACCATTGCTGTTGAGAAGTTAGCTGTCAGTCTAATTAATTTCTTTAAAAAGTATTTGTCTTTTTCTCTGGTTTCCTTTAAAATTTTGTCTTTGCTTTTGGTTTTCTGCAGTTTAACTATGATCTGTCTAGGCTGGATTTTATATATATAAAATCTTCTATGCTCCTGTCTTCTCTCCTTTGGGGACTCCAAAAAGCATAACTTGGACCTTTTCATTCTGTCCTTTACATCTTACTCTTTTGTAGTTTCCTCCCTTTGGTCTCCCCCTGTCTTATTCTGGATAATTTCTTGTGAACTTTCTTCCCATCCACTGATTCTCTCCTCACCTGCTGATAAAGCTGTGTGTTGATTGAGTTGTTAATTTTGATTATTTCATTTTTCTGCTCTAGAATTTTTTTAATTCTTTCACGGTGTCTTTGTCATGTTCCTTTGACAGGAAACTTGTCTGTTTCCTGCTTTTTCTGGTAAAATTTTCATGCTTGGCTTTCATGTCCTTCAATACAATAAGCAGTAATTTTACAGTTTGTGTCTAACAATTCTGTATCTGTTATCCAACTGTGACCTTTTCTATTATCTGCTGTTTCTAATTGTCTTTAGCTATACTATCTTGTTTCTTCATGTCCTTGGTTATATTTGATTGTGTGCTGGACATTGTATTTGAAGAATTATTTGTATCAATTATTTGTTACCTAGGATGATGCTACTTTCTTCTGGAAGGGGTTTTCTTTTGCTCCTGCTGGATTCTATAGGTGACAGCAGTCTAAGACCACCTTTATCCAAGGTCAAAAGTTAGGATTTTTAGGACCCCCAGATGAAGGCAAAAACAAGCTGCAGACCCTGTAAGGGCTCATTTACTTCCTTTTTATTCTTCCTCAAAGGGTGCAGCCTTTAAGATTGCAGCAAAAAGAGTGATGCTTTATCTAGGTCTCCACATTTGATGAGCCTAGATTTTAACTTTTATTCCCTCATCCCATAAAGTTGCTAAAAGTATATCTCAGTGGCTCCTTCCAAATCAGAAAAAGCCCTTAGGATAGAAGTTTCTCTGAGAGTGTTTATTAACTTTTAATATTTCTGTCCTTTTTTTTGTTTTTGGATCTCAGTCTGATAATTGCCCACCATCTTATTCCTTGATGATTTTTAAGAAGATGTTTCATATGTTTTGTGCAGGTTAGTAATCTATTGTCTCTTAGCTTCAAATCCATCTGTTATGAACTGAATTGTGTCCCCCCTTAAATTCCTGTGTTGAAGCCCTAACCTCCAATGTGTTTGTATTTGGAGATAGGGCCTGTAAAGAGGTAATTAAAGTTAAATGAGGTCATAAGAGTGGGGCCCTAATCCAATAGGACTAATGTCCTTATAAGAAAAAGAGTCACCAGGGATGTTCATAGACAAGAAAGGGGCCATAAGATGACACAAGGAGAAGACAGCTATCTGCAAGCCAGGGAGAGAGGTCTCAGAAGGAACCAACCCTGCTGACACCTTGATTTTGGACTTCCAGCCTCCAGGACTGTGAGAAATAAGTGTGTTGTTTAAACTACCCAGTCTGTGGTATATTGTTATGGCAGAACTGAAACACCATCCTTCTATACTATATCCTGTGATTCTGAGGCTAGGACTGTGCAAATCTATTGCTGCTTTTCAAGTGGGTGACCTATTAGACTTTGCCAATAGGGGGCACTAGAAGAGCCTAGGAAGCAGGAGAAGGAAGGAAGTACATTCTCCTTCCTGTTTGCTTCCTATTCCTATGAGAATCACACCAGAAGCATGGCTCCTTGGCAGCGGCAGTTCTTTCCTATAGCAGTTAAATCCAGTTGGTAGTTTTTTAACACTCCAGATCAACATCTTGCTACCCTTCCCCACAAGACGCCAGCACCACTAGTTGATGCCACCTCCTGAGAGATCTGGGTCCCAGCCCAATGGGACCCTTCTCCAAGCCTGTAAGTTTTAACAATTCCTATCTCTTTCCTTTGTTTCCTAGCCCCAGGAGTTGTAGCTGCCTCCAGCAGGTGCTATCTCTGTGATAAGTTAGTGTTCTCTTTTTGTCTTTTCAGTTACCTAGTTAACAATTTTATACTTAGTTACAATTATTTATGTTAAATTATCTTCATTAAAATGGGTGATTTCTATATCCTGACTAGATTTTGATTGATTCATATTTCATTCAGCTTTTTAAATGTGTCTTCTTTGGGAGTGTTGGTTTAAATTGCTATTTTCCCATTCCCAAAATAGAAAGGCTCCCAAAATGTTATTATTATGTTGTGCAAACAATGGATGCATTAATCCATTGCATCATCACTAAGGCCAAGCCATGCAGTCTTTGCTTTTGCCCCCAAGGTAGATGATGGGGTAGTGCTCTTTTTTAAATGTGTTGTTATCCTTTTTTCATGGGGGGCACCTTTTAGCTCTGTTAGGAGAGATGTACACCTCTGATCTCACAGGGGTCTGTGCTCCTTTCAGACTGGGTAGAAGGAAGGGTGTCCTGGCCTACAGTTTGAAGGTTCATGAAGGCAAGCTGACATGATCACTCATCCCCAGGCATCATCAGCATTAGTGAGACTGTCTCTCCCACCTCACCACTGGATTTTGACTCAGGTTGCAGATGGCTCACTAACCACCTTGGCTTCTTAGAGTCATAGTAATGTATATAGAGAGGATCTTGGCTATCATCTGGTCTAATGCCCTCCATTCCTAAGTGAAGAAACTGAATCCAGAGATGCCATGACACAATTAATAGAAATCAGGAGTAGGACTATTCCAGTTCTTCTTTCCTTCATGGCTGTAGTTTCTTACATGCCCACCCACCTCCAGCCTCTCTTTTGCTTTGGTCTCCTCCTGTATACCCTTCCAGTCCTTTGATCTCCCTCATCCCTAATGCACACTGTGCTCCAGCTAAGCATCAACATTCCTCTTCCCTGAGGACATTGATCCTTTTTCTTCTGGATCTTTGTCCCCATTGTTTCCTCTGCCTAGGATTTCCTTCCCCCCAAATTGAACTGTCAAAATCCTACCAATCTTCAGGGTCAACACAAAGAGTACCTCTGCCATGCATCCTTCCCTAGGATACAAACCTGGAAATAATTTCTCCACCCTCTATGTTGCTATGACACTATGTATTTCTATTGGACCATCCATTAGTTCTGCCTTGTGTTATAGTTGTTTATGCTCATTTTTTCTATATAAAATTATAATTCACTTGCATGCAGAGATTTGTTCATCTTTGACCCTCCTCAGTGCCTATCACAGAAGCTTCAATATGGTAATAATAGTAATTAGTGTTAAGCCCCATGTTTAAAGTTTTATGTGGATTGGCTCATTTACTTTTCCCAATAATTCTTTGAAGTAAATACCATTATTAGGTCTTATTTTACACATGAAGAACCTGAGACACAAAGAGATTAAGAAACTCACCTTAGATAACACACCTGGGGAGTCAGTCTCAGGGCTGCTGATGCCAAAGTTCAAACTCTTATCTACAGTGCAATACTTTCTTCTAATGACCATCTAGGGATCCGAATTTATTTCACTGTTACTAAATACTAAAAAGATCATTTTTATTTTTAAAAAACCATTAAATACTTGAATCTATACAATTAGTTGTCCTCCCAGAAAGGAAAAAAAAAGGAAACACTACATAAAGGTTAAGATCTCACAGATTTTTCTCAATAAAAATTCAAATGTGCTCAACCAAATTATTTAAAATTTTTGATCTACTCTATTTCAAGAGTAAAGTGTAAGTCCTCTCCCAGAAAAGAATGATTTTATAAAGTGTACTGTGGTTTATGAAACCTTTAAAATCCATGGAAGGAAAGAGAACAACATGAGTCATTATTATTAGTTGGCTTAAATTTTATGAGAACTCTTGTGGGTTAATAAGGGCTGGAATCACCTCAGGAGTCTGCCATTCTCAGATAGGTGTGCACTTATTATGTTTTATTTTTATCACCCCAAATGAGACATGGCTAACTATAGCAGTGCTGACTCTGTGGGATCCTAAAGATTAATATAGGGTTCATTTTCCTCACTGAACCCCCAAACCACTAGCTAGTTGAGGAGATTTTAAATGCAAAGCTACATAACCAACCACTCCTAAGAACAGAGCCTTCTGAAACATTTGGCTTGAAAAAGAAACCCAGCAAGTTAGGTCACAGTTGGCCAGAGTTACTGTTGTATTTTATTTGGAGAAACTACAACAAGGTGGTGAAAGGTTAGCAGCAAGGTTGGACAGAGCTTTGGGTTTACCTGAGAGGCTGTGTGGTGCAGTGTTAAAGCCTAAGTAAGCTTTGGCAGAAGACAGACCTTACAGCATGCATCCAGAACTGCCATTTACTTAATGGTGCGGTGCCGTTGGCTAAGTCACCTAGACTCTAAGCTGCATTTTCCTTCTGTGTCAAATGGGGATAATGATACTCATCTCAAAAGGTTGTTATGATGACTTCATAGCACAGTGTGGCTTCCTAAACTTGAGTCATTTATATGTAGCCACATCAGTCAAGGTAATTTTGAGGAAAGTTTAGTAAAGGGATGTGTTACAAAAGTGTGGGCAGGGTTCAAGGAAACCAACTAAGGGACAGCACAGGGCCCAAGGCTAGCAATTGAGGGGACCTGTTATCACGCCAGGCCTGAAGCGGGCAAGCAGAGAAAGCATGCACAAAACCAGGGAGCCCTTAGAAAAGGCTGCAGGACCATGGCCATCAATCAAGGGCCCAGTCAACCTACAGCAACCCTGCTGGAGAGGAAGCAGGAGACTAAGCAAGCACCCCAGACTCACTCTCTTCCTACCACCCATCTCTTGTTGGGGCTCCCCATTGGCTGAGCACAGCAAAAAGCCAGAAGCAAGGGAGCCAATGATGTGGCCCACACTGGCCGGCCTCCCGGTAGAGGATGAGGAGGAGGGGAGAGAGGTGGACGGGGAGAGGCGAGTGGAACCTATGGAGCACAGTGCCTTGATTAGTGTTTGCTCATTTTCCCCTTAAAATAAACTTCCCTTTTATGAACTGAAATAAATTTACTTCAAGAGGGAGACTTCTTAAACCTCATCCTAAGCAGTGATATCCATGAAATCACAGGTTGGATGTGGTAGTTTTTTCTCTAAAGTAAAATTAATGTTAAAATAGAAAGTGCACACATGTGTACTACATTTGGGGGAAGCTTGGCCTCAGTTCAGGGCTTGGAACATAGTAAATACTCAATAACGTGGTCATTTCTGTTGCTGGAAGTTGCAGATGAATGTGCAGTGGAATACCTTGTACATATTCAAACTAATTTTAAGAAATATATGTTACTATTATAAATATGATCTTTTCCCCAATGTATTTTCTAACTGGATATTGCTAATTTATAGAAAAGATGATATAAATGAGTTTTATGTATTTGTTTTATAACTGGCCCATCTTCATCAATTTGATTATTTGGCCCATTGATTTTTCATTAGATTCTTTTGGTTTCTCCAGGCAAACAAGCAAATCATCTTCTTGATAAGTTTTACTTCTTATTGCTGTTTAATGTCTTATCATAATGGCTGGAACCTACAGGGCAGTGTTAAACAACAATGGAACAACAATGGTGATAGCAGGAATTCTTTGTTTCTTCCTCACTTTAATGGAAGTGCTTCTAGCTTCTTACTGTTTGATTTTTGCAGTAACATTAAACATGATGTTGGCTGTTGGTTTATGAGAGATCTTCTTTATCTTGTTAAGGAATAACACTTTTGTTCCTTTATATTCCTAGTTGACTAAGAATTATTATCAGAATGGGCATTATGTCTTATCAAATGCCTTTTAAATGTCGCCAGAGACCTTACATTTTTGGAATAAATTCTACTCGATTATGATGTATAAATCTTTTGGCATATTGTTTTATTTTTTTCTATGAGTTAGATCTTGGTTGAATAAAAGGAGAGTGTGTATGCCTAAAATTCATGTTCAGGATTTTGAGGGACTAAAAACATGCATAAAATTAAAGTGCATAGATCCTTTTGTGGCTCATAAGCGTGATGATTGGGTTTTCGTGCTCATGTGTGAGAGGCGCCTCCCTCAAACTTTGTTACGACGTGGCCACATTACCCGTCTGATGTGAATAAAAAATTTTAAGTACATATTATTATTCTGATGAAGAACACATATGTAAGAGCTTATTAGTGAAATTGTATGTTGTACATAGAATAATGTTTAAAATAATGTTGTATGAGAAATAACTGTAGTTGCAGGTTCCCAACAACACGGAAACGTCCTTCACTAGTCTGTAGGCTGCTGAGTCTCTCTCCAGCACCTAAGCAGTTTCTCAAAGAGTGGGGAGTTGGAAGATCCTGCTTTGGGCTGCCCGTGCCTTTTCAGGATAGAATTCTAGGCGGGAACTAATTTGAGCCTTGCAGGTCTTTCTACTTTTCTGAAACTAGCTCCAGCACCAGACTTTTCTTTGTTGTCTCTACTTAGAGTTGGTAAGTTTATCCCAGTCTGAGCAAGGACAATTAATTAAGCAAGTGAAAAACCAAAATATAATGTAAGACAGTTGGACGTGGGGGGAAGTGTACATGAGTTTGTGCGGGCGGGATGTATTCCATGTTGTAATCTGCATAGATCTGGGTCACCCTAGTGTCTGCCTCAGCTTAGTGCACATTCAGAAGAAACAGTGCTCTAATTATCCAAAATAATTGAAAAACCTATTTAAAATTTTACTGTGGTATCCACAAAATGTAAAAAGGTATTCCATTCATAGCACCCAGGCAAGTTCCTCCTCACTCGCCTTTCTCCTCAAAGCCCCATTTCATCGGAACCTAATAGTTGGCCCTCTCTCTCCCACCGTGTCTCAAAAGGTCTCTAATGCAATTATAGAATAGCCAGTAACCCAGCCTGACCCAGCCTTTGCCTTCTGTTCCCTCCTAGAACCGTTCTTTTCTCTTCCTTGAAGTTACCAACTCTCTACCCTTCTCATTGCAAACCAATCAGATTCTTTTCAGTTCAAGCCCTCACCCATTGCCCAGGTCTGCATGTTGAGACCCAAGAACTATCAGACAAAGGCAAAATCCTTAATAGGCAGTTTTTATTTTGTTTAGTTTTTGTTTTCCTATAACACATGCAGAAATAAAATTTCCAGGCAATCTCCAAACCTCTGCTTACCCAGGACTTTAATTTTCTTCCTCCAGCAAACATTTCACCTTCCACCCCCACTAATGCAATTATAGAATAGCCAGTAAGCAAGAGGTCAAAAGCGGAGAGACCTGGGTAGTCAAGGACCTGGAAAAGGAATTCTGCAAGTAATGGAGTGTTGTGTCTGTTGGCAAAAATACGGTCACAAAAAGTGCTGTCTCATCTATTTGGCCTGGGTGCCCTGAAGCCGAAGTTTCCCCAGAAAGTATTATTAAGGTCTCAAGAAAGAGGTACAGGAAGAAGCAGGCACATCAAGCTGTCTTTCTGCTTCTTACAGCTGGAGGGATTTCAAGGGCTGGGATGCATCTAGATGCATCTAGGAGGGGCCCTGCCTGCCCTGCCTTGGGCAGTTTCTGTCCCTGCCTTTGCCCTCTGTCCACCCCCTCAGTCTCTGAAGCCCAGACGCCCCCTCCAGCAGAGTGCTGAGCCTATTTTTAAAGACCAGGCGTACTCCGAATGAATAATGACTTCTCTTTTTCTCCACCCTGTGCCAATCAGTGACTCATCAACCATTTTCTAAATGACTGTGTTTTCATTCCCCGGTTTCCTTCACAGGGCGATGTTAGAGAAGATTAAACGCAGCCCCTGGCTGCCTCCCTCTGCTTTTTTGCGTCTTGTTTTAGAGATGTTAATGCCCCCAAAATAGAAGTGTTTCATTGAATACTGATCATTTAGTGACAAGTGAAAACACACACACACACACTGCAGTGTTTGGGAAAAGTCTGTATAACTTGCAGGAGGAGGACGGGGGGGGGGGGGGGAAAGAAAAGGAAGCAGAACCACGGACTGTGATGAATGCGGTGTCTCAGCCGGACCCCATCCCCGCCCCCACCTCAGCCCAAGATGTCCGGGCTGGGGCCCGTTATTAGGGACCCTCCTACCCTGTGCATAGTCAATTTCTACTCCATGCTATTTCCTCACTGCCAAATCTTTGTTTTCCTTTACCAGCGCTTCTGCTCTCCCCCACTCCCACTCCGGCACCTTGCCCTGCCCCTCACGATAGCTTTTCCAGTCCCCTGTGGTCCTGTTAGCAGCAACAGGGAAAATGATTCCTTTTCTGGGATTTTCTCTTCCTACTCCTACTTCTGGACATGGCTGTTTCCAAAATGAGGCTGACCTTTTGTCTCAAGGGCAAAGAGAGAGTTTGGATGGTGAACGTAAACCCATCACCATTTCTAGGATCATTATACATCGCTGATCCTGCCGCTGATGGGCCTGGGATCTTATCTTCTTGACAAAAAAATCCCAGTCTCAGTCCTTAGATGTCCCGCCTCTACTGTGCCAGAGATTTCTATTTGTTCTTCTCCACCCTGCTCTGTGGCCTAGGAGCTTCATCTTCATGGATTATATCAAGAGGGTTCGCTAGTCTACAGGCTTCCAGTTGGGTTTGAACTGTGGAGAGTCTCAGAAGTGGATGGGGGGAGGGGGAAGTGGGAGGACAGTGAGATCCAGGTATTTATTCTTCTCACTTCCATCTTTGGGCTGATTCTGTCCCTTGACCTAAGGTCACCACTTCTTGCAAGGAAGCCTGCCAACATGACTCTTTCTCCTTCTGGTAATCTCCCTCCCATTGGGCCTAGGGGTGGTAACAGCTCTGTGCTGCTTGCCCTGAGTCCCTGCATTGTGTCCACTTGCTGCCATCATGTAATTAGTCCCTTCATGAAAGATGCCATCTGTTTCCCAGTGAGACCCCGACCGGCCCTACTTTCCTCTCTTCTCCATCCCCACCCCACCTTCTGACTCTACTTTGCTCTGATTTTTCTCTCACCTCCTGCAGCATCTTCCGGCCTCCTTAGGCCTCCAGCATGAAGCTCAGTGGGCCTTAAGAGGCACCAGCTGATCCTTTGGGAAACAGCACCAAAGGGGCTACAATGAAAGGAATGAGGCTTTCTGGAGCAAGAAGCACAGACTCCCAGAATTCTTCAGACTCGTGGTCTAAGCGAGATGTTCATGAGCTTCAGTTGGCTGACATATACTTGCTGGGAAGAAAGGATAAGGATTGATTTGGAGCTGGATTATTGACTGTGGCCCAAGCCCTCCACATTCTAATGTACTTGCCCTGAGCCTGCAGGACTTCTGACTGTGTGAACCATTCCCAGGTCATCTAAGGCCACAGCAACGGAATCTCAATAATCATGATAGTCACAATGATAATCATCATCATGGCTACCAATGACTGAGTGCCAACTTTGAACCGGGCACTGTGCCTGGTGTTTTGCCTCGGTAAACCGAATGGAAGTTTCCATCTCACTCTCAAGGGTTGCCTCCCCACAGTGTTTTGGAAAGGGACAAATTGAATCCCAGTCCATTCCCACATTGTCCACTGTCATCTCTCAGCTTTTCTGAGTCACATGTTACTTCTGGCTCCACCAGGGGATACTAAGGACTTTGCTGTGGCTGGAGGTCGAGAACTCCCGCAGGACTTTCCCATCTGGTAGATTGCTGCTCGCTCTGCAAAGGTCTCTGGGAACTTTGGGGATAATTGGGAATCCCAACTCTCACTTTCCTCCCCAACACAGCCAGACCATTATGCAGGTCTATCAGTCTGGGCTGAAGATTTGAGGAGCATCAAAGGGGAAAACCACATGTGAAGGGAAAGGTGTAAAAATCACAGGAACCCTTGAGGAGTCTAGCTGTCACAGGGGGAATCTTAGAGGCTCACCCCAGTTCCTGTCCTGGCCCTGGCTCCCCACCTGCCCTCTTCAAGTCGGCTCTTCTCTGTGGAAACCCTTCCTTCTTCCACCTCTGCCTCTCCCCTTTTGGAAATGTTCATCCACTGGGGCTGTTCTCACCCAGGATGCATCCCTCTTCCCCTGGCAGGACCTTTCCCCTGGTGTGAGTTAGCCGGCATACCCTGCAGTCTCCCCTGAGTGGGATTATGTCCACTCTCCCTGAAGACCTGCATGCTGAGGTGATGGACAGATGCATGTCTTTACTCTTCAGCTTGTCTGACAATAGCTGTGGACATTCTCTCTCTCTCTCTCTCTCTCTCTCTCACACACACACACACACACACACACTTGCAGAGGTCTCCCAAGGACAAATATTAATTCTCAGGGACGACATAGTCTTTCCCTAAGTGCCTCCATGCTTTACAAGGCCTCTCTTCCACAGTGGACTTGGTACCTCACATCATTATATGATCACAATTGGTTCTTCTGTTCATTTTTCCCGTTCAAGTTGCTCAGCCTTGGGGCTATAGGAATGGGCTCTTTAATGGAGCCCTTTAGCTATACAAAGACCCAGTCCAGGTGTAGAAATGACCACTTATAAGAGACATTGCATTTCTTAGCTAAGGTCCCTCCTCTGCCCGATCTCTGTCTGGGGTGGGTTTGGTTTCATTCCTCCGGTTCCTTAGCTCTAGACCCTCACCATCTCCTGTGGTGGCTGAGATTCTTTCCCCACATTCTTTGTCCTAGTGGATGGCCTATCAATCTTGGCACCTAGGAATTGGCCTTCTTTCCTTTCTCTCTCTCACCTCTATATCACATGCATTACCAAGTCCTGGTGATGTTATCTTCTTGACTATTTCTGGAACCCATCTACCTCTCTCCATTCCTGCCATCTCCACCACCCCCACCACTGCCTCTATGTTGGCTGCCAGTTCATCTCATCATCCTTCCCATCTTTTATCTGCCATAACTATTCACTTTTCCTCTACTTGTATATGGTCATGCTTCCCCCAACTGAACTGTAAGCTCTGTGAGGGTAGGGATTTTGTCCATCTGGCTCACTGCTGTATCCCTTGTGCCTAGCACAGTACCCATCAGGTAATAGACACTCAATACTTATTTGCTGAATGAATGAATAAATTGTTGACTCCAATTCACTTATCTCAGGCTGGGAGATGAGGCCCCTAGCACTGTCTTACATACAGCAAGCCATCAGAGAATACCTGTTGGATAAATGAGTATTTCTTTTGCTCAGGGCCATGTAGCTAATTAGTGGCAGCACTTAAACCAAATCTTCTTACTCCAGTTGACTTTTAATCTTGGCTGCACATTGGAAACACCTGGTGAGTTTAAAAAATCCTGACGCCCAGGCTGTACCCTAGACCGATTAAACTGGAACTTCTTGGTGGGGTCCAGGTGCCAATTTTTTTTAAAGCTTTCCAGGTGATTCTGATGTGCAGTCAAGATTGAGAACCATATTAAATCATGAAGCAGGGTCAAGGTAACCCCATACTCCTCATACTGCATCTAACAGAAAAAGTTTGAAAAAATTAAAAACCTTACTAAGTGAATTGAACATTGAATTCACATGTCCAGAAATAGTAGTAGCTTGTAGGAGAAAGGGAGCACGTCATCATGTTGGGTTGGGACCGCACCATGCTAAGAACCAACATGTGTAAATCTCCAAAAGTGAACCCTGAAGGCAGAGAAATGGTTTTGTAAGGTGAGTGTAGGCACTAGAAGAAAATAAGTAATGGAAATGTATTTGAGACTGGTTACTGGGAAGCTACTGCCTAATAATCCTCTTAGACCACAGAAGAGTCACTCCAGGGATTTGGGGAGGATTCTTTGCATCACTTTAAATGGTCAGACCTCCAGCTGTGTTTACCAAGGACACGCTTTTAGACAATGATGGCTAAAAGGCCGGTAGGAGTCATTTTCTCCCAGAAAAGCATGTTGTCGGATAGCAGCAGTACTTGGTGGTTCATTTCATCCCAGAATTGCCAAGCCTTTTGCTTGAAGTTTGTTTTCAGAACTGCCATATATGAAGCTGAGAATCATGACTCGAAAGAGAAGTGAGGGAAGAGAGGCTGGGTGGCTTGCCCAGCGGGTGCTTAAGTCATTGAAATCACTGGGAGAGAATGTTGTGCTCAGGGTCCTTAATTTTGTGTCCCAGACTCTACCCTTTGTATGCTACCCTAACCACGGAGGGCTAACTTCACACAATTAGAACTCCTTACAATGACAATTTCTAAATGCATTACAGAATTTCTTAAAATATGAGGAAACAGCAAAGTAAACTGCCATCTAATAGCACAGAATTGGATTGCTTTTGTCTATTTGCAATGTATATAATAAATAAATACCAACATTAACATAGAGAGTACTTAGGTTAGGTATTACAACTCAGTATGAAGTTTAATTAAAATACTACGTTTGCATGGTCAATACTTCTATTGCAAAGAATTGCCCAGAGGGATTTTGCAGAGCTATGAAAATGCATGGGCTGACCTGTCAATTAGTTCTAGGTTTTAGCCATTCAGTAGCATATATCAGAGAACAAGACTAAGGAGGAAGGAAGGTCATACTGATCTCAGGGCTTTACTGAGATGGAATCCTCTGTTTTTGGTGGGAAAAACCAAACCAAAGTTATCATAAAGCTGGTGGAGTTGGTCCAAATGGAAACTCAATTTGGTTAGATTTTCTTACCTCCCACACCTCACAGTTCTCTCCTGTTATGTTCATTTTACACATTGCTTTATACTTGTGGTGTAAACATAATCTACAATAAACATTTCATGTATTTTAACATTAAAAACAATAAAAAAGCATCCAAGAATTCAGCTTGGGTTAATGTTGAACATCAGTGGTTGGAAACATGTAATCTTAGAAATGGAAGGTTCATTGAGTTCAGTTCCTTCCTTCTACGTATTTGAATATTTAAAAACCAAGATGTTGAGTTTGGAGACAGGTCATTGTAAAAGATCTCTGGGACTAGAGAATCCATAAACTCAATTCAGGGCTTTTATAGCCCAGAGACTTGTGTCATTTGTTCGTTTTATATTTTATCACACTTTTTTTCCTTGGTTAAACCCAGTTCTTGTTTAGAAAAAAACCCACAGTATAGTAAGACAGGTCCTAGGGCAGAGGAAGGTTCCATAGGCTATGGAACACTCACGAGAGAATCTTTGGCAGAAAGGTGATCACCTTAGGGGCTGTGCAATAGAACAGTGGGGAAGAGTGGGGCAATATCCTGCTTTTGAATACTTAAGGATTATTATCCAATGACCTACTAATATAATGAAAGACAAAGTTCTCTAGGCATGCTACAGCTCCAGGCTCAGCTTGTGACAGAAGAATCATATGTGACTCCAGACATCAGCTATGTCAACATTTCCATTTTACAGACATTTGAACCCCTTTGAAAGTAACATGTCATCTTTCTAGTCCCTTAAAATGTTAAAAAATCATTGTATCCTTTTTGTACTGGAAATGATAAAAGATTCAATTTGAAGCAAATACTGTTTAATTTTAGATTAACAATTAAAACTTATACTAGGAAATATATTTTAATGCAATTTTTACTACTATTCACAATCTACAAAGACAAATTTTAATATTTTCCTATTTAACAAGTGACATGATTTATTTACCTTAAATTGCTTATATTAGAAAAAGTAGACTGTGTCAACAAATTAATTTTAAATTGACATATTATTTTATATGTGGTTCTGAGACTGAATGTATATCAAAATCCAGTGGAAATTTAAATCTATGTTCAGACATCAAAATAGACAAAAACTGTTTTGATGACATGATGTTAATAATTTATTTTGTGCTTTTTATATATGACATATTTGGGGTTTTTTAAAATGGTAATATGAGAGGAAAGTTTTGGTGCTATTTTTCATGAGCATAGAAAATTACAGTGTGAATAGTCTTATTTCAATAAATGCAAATGCAAAAATGGATAAAATATCATCATAATTTCTAAATTTAAGGTTAGTTATTGAGATACCGGAAACATCCTGATGTGTACATAACATTTTGATCAGTTGAATTCAGATGTGGAGGAGATTATCATAATTATTCTATTCTTGTTTTGTTTCACATTAACTTGTATTTCAATATTAAGAATCCTTATGCATCTTTTCTTATCCAGTGGCCAATTGAGGGTCAAATTAAATGATTTATGATTACTGGTTAAAACTGTTAGGACGTTATACTGGTCACAACCAACATGGCAGCTAGCTGTATTTAGTCGAATGATGATAAATTGTGTGAGATATAAGCAAGCCCCTCTAATTTCTACTAACCTTAATTCAAATGGGGAAGTTTTATGGTGGTTTGTTCAAAGGGGGAAATGCAAAGAATTATGTTCTTTATTAATTGAAGAAAAATGGTGACAGATACTCTCTTAGATCAGGTTGCCATTAGTGGGGCCTGAGGTGGAGAATTTTTGGTGCAGATGATTTAGTGAGGGAATGCTCTGGGGAGGAACCTGTGAGGTGTGAAGGAAGCAGGAGTGGTAGGGGAAGGATATGTGGATTCAGGAGAAGGCTAGCCTCAGCCTGATGCCATGGAGAGCTCTGGAGTGTGAATACCAGCACAGAGCTTGTTTTGCACTATACCATCGAGTCATTGGCCATGGGCTGCCCTTCTGGAGGCGGGGGGGGGGGGAGATGTAACCTTCCAGGTGCCTCCTGTGAGATACAGGACATCCTCCAGAGCAGGGAGCAGCTGTGAGCAGCTAACATCAACAGCAGCGTGTGTGTGGGGTGGGGCTGAGTGCACCGGCCAGGTGAAAGGAATCTGGAAGGGGAATCACTATCACCTGCTACAGACATAATTTATTTTTATTAAGCATATGAATCCACTAGAACCATCTCCTGAATACATAAACTGTTATTGCACAAATGATTGTTTAATATTGTTCAACTGTCTCTCCCCAGTTGGAAGGTAAGCTCCATGAGGGCAGATCCTTGTTCTGTTTAATTCACAGATGATTCCTTGGTTCCTAGAACAGTCACAGGCACATAGTAGGTATTTGTCGAATAACATCTATGGAATGAATGAATGAGACAGATCCAGAACCCTGGTCTCCTGAATTTTGTAGCATTGCTTTGTAAGGACTTGGTACTCCTATCAGTCAGAACTGCATCTAATTGCAATTACAATGGCTGACCCAAATAGGAGGTTATTTTTTCTCGCAATACAAGGAATCTGGAGTGAGGTGAGTCCAGGTATAGGGCAGCCACTCTGCTTTATCATTTATATTCTAGGAGCCTTTTCTCCTTTGCATGTGGCAATCATCCTCATGTATGACACGGTCACAGAAAGGTCCTTCCATCTCGGTCTGCAGTCCATTCTCCAGGGCCAAAGATGAAGAAGAAGCAGGAAGTGGCAGCACCTGTATCAGGAAAGCAATGACGTTTCCAGAAACCTCTAGCAGATTTCCATGTAGATGTCTTTGCCCAGAACTATATCATCTGGCAAACCCTGAATACAAGGAAGTCTTGCATGGTGAGCAGACTGGTGCCATTGCCACAAAGGACAAAATTGGGATTCTGTTAGGAAGGAAGAAGGAGATAGTGGGTAAGTGTTTGCCACTGTAGCAAAACAACACAAGGCCTATGGGTGTTTAAAAACAAATACCCCTTCCCCCAACAGCAAACGAGGCAAAATTAAAATAAAAATGGAAACTAATTTTAAAAGCTCAAATACCTTCCTTTCTCTTTTTCTGCTTTCCCATCATTTTTATGACTTTCCTAGCAACCAGAGGTGAAGTTCTCCCCAAAGTTGGTAGGAAGGAAATACTTTAAATGTGTCTTAAAACAGATCAAAATGAGGCTATAACTAAGGCACTCGCTTACAACTTTTTTCCCCAACAAAATTCTTAGACAACTGTTTATTTTCATACTGGTGGTCTGATATTCCATCTGTACACTAGTGAACGTGTAGGATGGTCACTTTTTAAGTTCTTTTTCTCTTAAATAGGAAACTCAGACTTCTGCAATGTTTTTGCTAGTGTTGTTACTATAGGAGACTCCTAGGTGCTATTGCCTAGTGATCTTGGTTTCCTGGAGAGTTCTATTCACATCTTGACTATGCTGGACGATAGAATAAGATGCTCTTGGCAGGGTGTTCTGATCAAAGGTAGAAACCCTTTGGATACCTGGTGTAATGAGAGCACTAGAATTTGGATCCCCACTACTTTCCCTAAGGTCTTGATGCATTAGTGCTTCGGTCTTGAGAGGATTATCGAGTCTTTCTCTGAGTGGTCAGTCATGCTGGGTTTGAACGAGTGTTGACCTTTTTGTGCCTTTGTGTTTCCCATTCATAAAATTGGCTGTACTTTGTGGTTGTATCGATGAGGAGGCACCAAGTCAAATATCCTGGCCCCAAAATACTTACCTAACACCAGCGGCATCATTTTCAAGGGCAAGACATCATTTCTGCAAGTAGAATTGATAATTAAGTTCATCAGAAGGGTGTAACAGTTCCTTCCAAAGAACAAACCCATTATTGCTAATTGGCCAGATAATGGGGGGGGGTGTTGTTGTTTGTTATACCCCATCTAATGCAATATCATATATTATTATCCCAGTGAGCTTCTTATGGTGATGTTAACTTGTTATACGCCCACATAAAATACTTTATTCTCTGGTTTTCTTATTAGATTTATTAAATACTAACATACTGTTGTTGTATCATTAACATTTAACAGCCCGGGAAGAAGAAAGAACACACTACTATACAACTCTTGGCAAAGCCAATGCTGACGTAGAAAAGCTATAAAGCTTCAGGAAGTTTTAACTTTCTTGCACCCAATTTCTCATCATTAATACAAGATTTGTATTCTTCCCAGGCCCCCTGATTTTGTAAAGGAAATAGAGAAATGGGGGGGAAGGGGACCAGGAAGAGACACAAATCAGGCTGAGCCTTTTCCAGTGCCTGCGCTTACATCAGTGATTAATCAAACTAATGGGAAGTTCTAATTCAGTGCTTTGCTACCCTTAAGTCCTGTAATTGCGGTGTCTCTGAGCCCAAAGGAAACACGTTGCGCTCTGCGTGCCCAGGCGCATAGCTTTTAAATCTTCATAACTCTGTAATTACTACTGTGCTTTCCTTCAAATCTGGCTCAATTTCACTTCCTTAATGAGCACCACAATCTTGATAAAGTTTGAAGTTTGCTGCCTCTGCCGTTCACAAGGACTCAATCCCAGACTGATAATGTGAGTTGTGGATTTTACTCCTTCAAGTTCCTCTGGAAAAGAGCTGATTTATTTCAGGACCACCACAGTTAAAAACACTTCCTCTGGGTCAAGGTCAGCACTGGGTGTTTTCATCACAGAAGGGTGCCTGGAGAGCAAATTCTGAACAGTTAAAATGGGGGGGGGAGCTTATCAACCCCCCCCAGCATGGCTGTTTAGCTTTATTAGTGCCATGTGCCCTAGAGACTGTGGGTCATCTTACCCAGTTGAAGACTTTTTTTTATAGGAAATATATTAAAAATCTTCCACTTCCTCTTTATAAACTGAGCCCTGCCAAAGAGTGAAAATTACAAGTCAGCTTAAAAAAAAAGCAACATAATTTCCACATTCTTTCTCTTACTGCCTGGCTTTCAGGGTTTTTAAAAGACTTGTTGGAAATGCCATTTAATGATTCTAGTCAAAAACACATCTTCTATTGGAGCTGGTTGGAGGGTCTCTTAATTTTAGCCTCGCTGTTTTGCTTTTAACCATGTGGTGCTGCTTGGTCTCAGCTTTTGTCTTTCAGTTTCTAAGCTGTAAGAACCAGCACTGAAGCCTGTGTTGCTTTTAGAATCCCTGCTCCAGTCTGTATTCCCCCTAGACAATGTTAATCGCTCTGGGATTCTGAATAGCACTTAATTCTTATCTATATTATAGCTTGCCTGACGTTGCACTACAATTATTTGTTTACATGTCCATCTACCCCACTAGACTGCACCCTTTGAGACTGATGTTTATATCCCTGGCATCTCATAGTGGCCTGAGCACCCAATGAGTGTTTGCACTCAGTAAATGGAAGCATCCGGTAAATATTTGTTGCATAACCAAAGGAACGAATAAGTGAATGAAACTCCATTGTCATTTGCTATCACCATCTGCTTTTAACCCTGTCAGTTATTTTGAATTATGTATTTGCAGTTCTGACTAGATCCAGATTTGGCATGTTTAAAATTATATTCAGTTGTAAAATGTGAGGCTAGGATTTTTGAAGATTAGAAAGAAGAATTTCTCCCACTGGAAACAATGTGAGTAATCAACACTTCTCTGCACAGGACGATAAAAAGGCTGGCTGGAACAGTCTTTGGATTCACAGTCTATGGCATTTTGGGAAAACCATTTAATAGCATTATTTTTTTCTGTCGATGTTTTCCTGTCTGTATAACACAGAGAGAAACTCCTGTCCTTCATACTTGCTAGACTAAATGAAGATTTTTGAGGAAGAAAAGCACAAGCTGAAACAAAGGAAAACCTTCAGGAGTGGCATATAGTCTTTTTTCCCCTGGAAACTATGCACATAATAATTATCAATATACATGTAAATATACTTATACTTAGGGGTAGGATGGCTTAATATTTAGTTATATTAATGAATTTGTTTTTTTCCTGGTGTTTCCTGGGAACACCAGTACACAGAGCCAAATTCAAGGTTCTTGAACTGGAACACCTTGGACTTTTGAGTTTCAAAAACTAAGCTAGGAAGGTGTTTTACATCATGTTTATGCCATAAATCACACATATGGAAGAATGCATGCTCCCTCTCTGAAGATGGCATACAACTGTGGGTTGCTGGCTTCCTCCCATGAACCAGCAAAGCAAAAGGAAAGAGGGAGTTGGTGACTCTAAGAGCTCAACAACTAACATTAAACTTGGGAGAACCTGATGTGGGGGTGAATAACATCTTCTGTGACCTCTCAGTCTGCTATGTGTACGAGCTCTTTCCATATGTTTTAAGGCTCTCTCATCTTAAGTCTTTATTTTTCCCTTAAGGTGTTTTTCAGTATTATAACTTTATTTGTAAGTGCAGTTTAAGTATAGGATGACTATGAGCTCCAAAAAGTTTTCTGCTTCAATGTGAACCACATGACTTTCCAACAATTTCCTAAGAATGACAACCGTTCCCTCTTCCTCCGCCCCTCACCACCCACTCTCAAATCTGCTCTCTGCCACAAGATATTGTAACATTACATTTTATGTACAAACCATATTCATTTACTTTCAAATTGTTGGGTTTTACTTATGTAAACGATATATTTTTCTATGTGTGAAACGGTTTAGGTAACAGGTTGGGATGGAATGCTCATAATTTTTCCCAATAAAATTAATGAAAAATTTTTTTATTTAACAGCTTTTTAAGTAGTGGCAGGGCCTTTAAGAGTGAATTAAAGTGATTAAACAAGGAATAGGTTCCATCAGGTGGAGGAAGGGAGACTTCAGTCCCTATAATTAAATGATTATGCTAACCTGCCCCATGTATGTCCTGGCATTTCTTAGACAGAAATATTTTTCAAGTATAAGTAATGCTGAAATATTTGAGTCAGGACATTTTTGGTGAAGTTTTTTAGGAATCTCTGCTTTGCGGCTTGTGAGGTTCTGCAGGAAACTTGACTGTGGTTCTGTGGAGGCATGAGGACAGCCAGGCTGAGGGCGGAGGCGCCTTATGGCACTCTGAATGCCAGTCTTAGAGTTCAGCCAAGCCCTTCTTCCTTCTGTGCTGGAGCAGGCAGGAGTGTAACTGTGGGGTGTGGTGACACAGACAGGATATTTCATACATTTTACAATGGCATAAGGTTTATACTGACCCAACATTTGAGTTTATGGGGAAATTGTGCTGGCCTTCGAGCTGCATGAATGACTACTGGGAATTAAGCAACGGGGTCATTTTAAAAATGCTGCCTTTCCTTTCCTTTTTGGCTCTAAGCACATGGAAAATGAATATGTGTATGTGGATGGTGGGGGACTGTGATTAGGAGAGATCAACAGACACAGACTTGGTATAACAATCTGGCTTCAGATAGTAATCTTGACTTCATCAGAACTTTTTGTGGGAAAACTTGGAGTAAAATGGTGCAATCCAGGATTTGAATAAGAGAGACACAGCTCCTGGGTGTGTTGAAAACTCATCAGCATTAAAACTACTCACATATCCAATCAGGATTACATGCGGTTGCTACCCTTTTTTTGATTTCAGTATTTTAGCTCTATAAAGCAGAAGCCAAACCAAAAAATGTTGGCGGGGGGGGGGGGCAAACCACATAGGAGGGGCTTGAGATGGGAAGGGGTAGGGTGGGGACAGCAGGCTGTCCTGAAGCTGCCTTCTCAAAGCTAGCACAGTTTTTACTTAGATGGTGTTACTAATGTATAACGATCAGTTTTCTAAAGATGCCTTTATTCACACCTTGCAGAGGACAGAGAAAACAGCAACGAACCATATTAGTGAATATGATCATTTGTATCAGTTTTATTTTGGGGGACTTTGAAGGAAGCTGTCTTTCAAAGTCCCCCAAAATAAAAAAACTAAAAATGCCCTTGGAAAGGTCACTGGGGACCACCAAAGGAAGGGGAGGGGACAGTGAGAAAGGAGATCAAAAGCCAAAATCAAAGCTTTTTATTTTTAACCAAACGGCTTTATTAGCACACAAGAAGTCCAAGAGATTACAAAGAGCGTGCTCCTTTTTGCATCGTTGAACTATGCTTTGAATCATTTTGAAATCGTGACCTGAGTCTGTACTGACCACTTTGGGGCAGACACCAAGGTAGCCAGCTCGTTCTTGAGCTTAATTACTCCCTCAAACCCTCCCTCTCCTGGGCCTTTGCCCTCCCCTTCAGATCACCTCTCTCAGGGCCCTGGAAGGAACTCACCAACAATCTGAAACTCACTGTAGGAGTGAGAGCCACACACCACTCATTCATGACCCAAGTCAATGTTCAGCTGGGCCCACTCCATTGGGGCCCTTGAATGCTATTAATAGGACAGTGCTGGGTGAGAGGGAGTGTGAGGCAGGGCAGACTGTTGCCACAAGACTTGCTAACCGGAAGCCTTTAATACCCCCCATTGTTCTCTATGCTGCCATGTGTCCAGAGAGGAGTGTCTGGCTTGCCTACCTAGCAGAACTCATGTTCAGAATTTTGAACATATTCAAAAGCCAAGTTAAATTTTAAAGTAGCCAGCTCTAAGCTTTTTTCAGATTTGTGAGCTAAAGAACAAATCATAAAAGACTCTGTTCAAAAGTATTCTCTTTTTTTCATTTTTGTTTGGAAACAAAACTAAATCTAAAGTTGCAAGAAATGTACAATGAACCCCAATATGCCCTTTACTGAGACTCACTTTTGAACATTTTACCATATTTTCTTTGTTCTCTGTCTTTATACATATGTATCATTATTATTGTCATCATTCTTTTTGTTGTCACTGCATCATTTATGTGTACCTTGCAGACATCATGACCCTTTACCCCCAAAGCCCCAACTGGATCTTTATGAACAAGGACTCTCCCCTACCAAAATGTTATTTTTTTTAGGTATAATAAGACAAGGGTCTGTTGAAGCCTTTATAAGCAAAGTGTGGGCCGGTCCAAAGTGCTGACTCTTGGGCCGGGCTCTGTCTCCCACTAAAGGCAGGGAGAGAGGAGAGGAGACACCACCGCAGGTCTGGAAGACTTTATTGTTGCCGTAAAACATATTTTTTCCATGTTCTTTTTAGAAACATGAAATGAAGACTGCATTCCCAAGATCTGGCTTGTGGCTTTAAAATAAAAAATATTTTTACAGTATACTTTTTGGAGGGATGAAAGCATGTGTTTTATTAACATTTCCCGAACTCTTTTCAGGTTTTAGGCTGACAGCATCCAGCCTGCAGACTGCTGCAATAGAAAATGCATGCCTTTTTAGAAATTATACCTTTCAGTTAACCGAAGGGGAAAACTTTCCATTCTTTTGTGAATCATTATCTCTCTGATGGGGAACTTTAAAAACCCTGTGTCTGATCAGCATAGTAGGGTGACAAGGAGGTAATTCGGTTTATCTCACCGACCGTGCAATGAATTTTGCAAGCAGTTTTCTGGGACTTTTGCTCATTGGTGGTTTGGGTCTCATTCATAATATCCTATATAGACCGTGCCCAGCGCAGGCGGCCACGTGATGCCTGGGAAGGGGTATAAACAGCACTCAGGCCACTCTGGCCCCATGGGGATGCGCCCACACCCAGTGACCCTCCCCGGCTGTCTCATTGCGCTCACAGAGCCCGGGGCCTTCTGAGGAGCAGCCCAGTTTTCCCTCTAAGAACCCAAAGGACTTGCACAGAGCTGGAATTCGGCGAAAAACTTGCTCTAACACGCCAAATCTGCCGTATCCCTATTGCCCCACCCTCCTCCCTTTGCTCTCGCTACCTACACCCCTACTCCCAACTTGAGGACTCCCCACCCCCACCATGCTGACAGTCTCCAATTCTAACCCCCTAGATGTGAGGAAGTGTCTTAGCGCCAGAACGCGCCCGGCGCGGCGAGGCCACCAGTGACTCCCAGCGGCCGCACAGGGCGCTGCGCCCCCCTCGCCCCGGTCTCCCCCGCCCTGCGTCCGCCCCGCCACCCCCGCTCGGCCTCCTGCGCCCGGGCTGGAGGCGGATTCCTCTCTCCGGGTTTTCAGAGCGCCTCTCCGAAACCTCCTCCCCGCCCAGAGAGGGAGAGAGATCCCGGGCGCAATCGCTCCCTGGAGCGGCCGAGGGGCGCGCGGGGAGAGGCCTGCGCCGGGGTACTTTCAAACTGAGGCGCGCGCACACACTCACACGCACCCACCCACCCGTACACACACACACACACACACACACACACACACACACACACACATTTATATAGGCGGCTGCGACGGCAGTGTCCGGGGTGGCGGCGGCAAGCGCAGGAACGATGGAGCTGAGCCAGTCGACCCCGGTTGGAAGCAAGTGAGGACAGCCCAGGCACACCCGGGATTTCTGTGTCCGGTGCTTGTCATCCTCTCCAGGGAAACGTGCACCCGGAGGAGGACCAGCAGGACTGATTTGCTAGGGAGAGGGCGGGGAAGAGGAGGAGGCCAGGTGAGCAGAGGAGCCCCCTGCGTATCCGGACTGCCCGATCGCGCCTTTGCCGGACTCCTGCCTCCTCCCTGCTCAGGTGGGCGCGCCCGGTCTCTGGTTCACAAGGGGCGCTCGGAGGAGACCAGAAAGTCGCGGCTCGGCTGCGCGGGATGCCTTTCGCCAAGCGGATCGTGGAGCCGCAGTGGCTGTGCCGGCAGCGGCGCCCGGCGCCCGGCCCAGCCGTGGACGCGAGTGGAGGCAGCGCTGAGCCACCGCCGCCCCTGCAACCACCCGGCCGGCGGGACGAGGCCGAGGTGCCGGGGCCAGAGGAGCCAGCCCGCGCGCCCCCCGCACCTCCCGCACCTCCCGGGCTGCCACCGCCTCCGCCACCGCCGCTGCCCGCGCCTGCAGACCAGGCTCAGCCGCCGCACGCAGAGGCGCCAGCGACCGGCGAGGAGAGCGCGGCGGGGGTCCCGGAGGCGGCGCCCGCCACTGGCGAGGCGTCCTCGGCGGCGGCCGCGGCCGTGCTGCTCATGCTGGACCTGTGCGCGGTCAGCAACGCCGCGCTGGCCCGCGTCCTCCGGCAGCTCTCGGACGTGGCCCGGCACGCGTGCAGCCTCTTCCAGGAGCTCGAGAGCGACATCCAGCTCACCCACCGCCGCGTCTGGGCGCTGCAGGGCAAGCTCGGCGGCGTGCAGCGCGTCCTCAGCACGCTGGACCCCAAGCAGGAGGCAGTGCGTGAGTACCCGCGCCGTCCGTCCGCCCGGCGCTCGGCTCCTGCGCCGCACCCTCGCGCCCTCCCCGGTCGCTGCAATCCCAGCCCCGCGGCGCCGCGCCCGATGCGGCTTGCACCTTACTCTCGCCTTCCCACCCCTCCGGCGCCCTGGGACCCACCCCAGTCCTCCTGGGGCTGAGTAGCTGGGCTGGACCCGGATTCAGTGATGCAGACGTGGAGGGTGGAAAGTTAAAAGGGCGGCGTCTGAACTCGCAGAGAGCGTGGGCTGAGAGGGAGCAGAAGGGAAGCATTTATGGGAGCACAGAGGCAGACAGGGTCTGTCCTTCACCTCCCGGGCTCGCCTTCCAGGTCCTTCGGGTGGGGGGCGTTGCGACTACTGTGGTTTCCAGCAGCCCAGCTCCTAGCCCTATAGCCCACCCTATGCGTGCTCAGGTGTGGGGGTTCGAGGCGTAGCGGGTGTCCTTTTAGGGCTGCTGCAGCACCACGGCGGTTTTGTCCCTCTCACTGTGACCTCAGAGGCTGCTCGGAGACCCGAACTTGTGCCTTGAGCTGGAGTGCGACATAGCGTGGCGCCGCTCGCCTCCTGGAGTGAACTCCGTAGCGCTCTGCTGAAAACCCTAGTGGCCCGGAGGGGCCGCAGGGAGGGCTGGGGAGGCGGGAAGTGTCTGGGGCCCAGGGGAGATCGAGGAGACCCCTGGGCATCTTTTCTGCCCTGAACAGCCCAGGGTTCCTACTAAATGGCTCTGTGCCATCTGCCCTCCGAGGATCCCGCAGGCTGTTCTCCCCCGCCCGGGTGCATTGTCGGCGTGTAGACTTAAGTATGAACTAGTCCAGCCAGGCAGGCTGCAGGGAGAGGAGGAGGAAGGAGGTCTGGGAGACCCCTGGGCATCTTTGCTGTCCCCTGACTTCACTCTTATGACACCCCAAGGCTCCTAATAGTCATTCTGTGTCATCTGCCCTCCGAGGGGTGCGCAGGGCGGCCCCCCTGGTGAACGGTCGCCCAAATCTGGCGACGGCGGAATCGTTTAGGAACGAACTGGGAGGTAGACAGGGGCGCTGGGCTGGCGCGCCGGTCCTTTGGTGCCTAGTCCGGCTGCGACGCTCGCGGCGAAGGTGATGTCAGCGGCTCTGACTTACGTAAGAAGCTTCCTCGGTTGCTGCGGCAGCTGCGCCGGTGCGCAGTGGCCTGGGAGCGCGCGGGGCGGAGGCGCTTTCGCGGCATCCTTCCCTGGGGATTTCCGGGCACCTCCGCCGCACAGCGCCCGCCCGCCCGCGTGTTCTCTCCTCCCCCCGCAACCCTTTGAGCCCCGCCCCGGGAATTCGCTGCTTTTCTGCAATAACAATAATAATAAGCGTAATGAATAAATGATGTGCGCGATCGGTTTTCGCAGCTATAAAAGACCCGGAGTTGGGTTAATGACTGGTTGTTTAAAGGGGCAATTCCGAGGATGAGTTCTGGAAAGAATTAGGATTGCCGGAGGCCAAGTCGTATTTTACTTTTGGGACTTGAAATGAGCGCTTTAATCCTGCCTCTTTTTTACCCTAAACCACACAGCAGGGACAGGCCCTTCACTTTCAACAGCGCTGCTATCTGGGGAGTGCGGTTGGGGGGAGTGGTGATTTCACTTCAAAAGAACTGGAGGGAAGTTTTGCAGACTGTTGAGTGGTGCATACATTTCCCGTGTGTGTGTGTGTGTGTGTGTGTGTGTGTGTGTGTGTGTGTGGAGAGAGAGAGGAGAGAGAGAGAGAGAGAGAGAGATCTCTTAAGTTAGATTTCACACAAGTGAAACTCCTTCTCTCTTTGTTTAGAGGCAGCGGTGGGCAATTATGTATCCGGAATTTATCACAGTCCTTTCAAGTCCTTTTAACTGTTTGGAGTACAAACTAACAGTGAATGGAGATAAGGGAAGATCTTGAGTGTATGCATATAGATGATGAATATATACTCTATTTATACATATTTATAGTGAATAAATAAAGATGGGGCTAATATAATATCCAGGGATGGACTTAAAATCTAGTATTTAAAAATTTTTCTAAAATGCTATTTTCACACTGTGTCCAGATCTCTCTCTTCTCTTGCCCATTTATATTTAGGATGGTATTGCTCTTGTTGATGTCATAAAAGGCATTACCTTTGGGAGAAAAAGCATGATATTAAGTGTCTTAGTGTGGGTTTCCTAGAATGCAGAGCCTGAGACGAGGATTTTGATGCAAGCAGCTTATTTGGGAGGGGACCCCTGGAAACTCAGAAACGGAGTGGGGAAGTGAGACAGGGAAGGGGGGAAAGTTGATACACCATTCGAGCTGGTTACCACTGTGGGAAACTGGAGTTCAATGTAGCTGGCCACCCTCTGAGCACACACCTCAAATGTATTCCACTGAGGAGTAAGGAAGCTGGAGTACTTATGCACTAGCTTCTACCCCTTGCTGGTGGAAGGTAGCACCTGGAGCATGAACTGTCTGGCTTCTGGGGCCTGCCCCACGTGTGGCCCCAGCATGCTCCCAGGGCCAAGTAGGGAGATGCAAAAGCCTGTGCTGTGCACAGAAAGGAATGTCTGCAGGGGTCGTCTAGGGAGTGCAGAGGGGATATAGGTGGGGCACCAGTGGCATCAGCTACATTATGCATCTCCCTTTAGTGTTGCTCAGGCCTAGGGGAGTTTCAAAGGGAGAGGAAGCCTAAAAGTCAAAGTTGTTCTTTTTTCTCCCACTTTGAGGGTATCTGGGTGCCTCCACACACCCCTGTATGTCCTCCCCACCCAGATCACCGTTCCCAACACAGTCTGCTTGCTGTTTCGTCCTTCAACAGCTGCTTCCTGTTGCCCTGAGACATGCTGGGGGGCTTTTTGCAGGGGCGACATGATCTGACATACACTTTGGCAAAGTCACTCTGGAGGCAAGTCTGGGGGCTGGTAGACCAGTTAGACAGGGTGACGGGTGCCAGTGGCTAGGACAAGGGAGGTAGTGATGGAGACAGTGAGAAGTAGTCAGATTCTGAATTCGTTTTGGAAATAGAATTGACAGGACTTCCCGATTGGATTGGGTACAGGGCATGAGAAAAAATAATTAAGGATGACTCTAGTTTTGGGGGCTTAAATAACTTGTAGAAGGTGGTACTATTTACAGAAATGGGGAAGGCTAGTGGGAGAGTGGACATTTTATTGTGGAGGGAATGGAATCAATAATTTTCTATTTGAGCCATGTTAAGTTTGAGATGCCTGATGCGTCTTTTTACACACTCGCGGTGTGAGTTGAGAGTTCAGAAGAGAAGTCCCCGCTGGAGATGTAAATGTGAGACCTAAGGGTGGAGGTGATATGTGAAGCCTTGGGGCTAGGGACAGTGGAGAGAGTAAAGAGAAGGGGGCTGGACACAGCCTAGGGCAGTCCAACTTGGAAGGTTTCATAGGGTTGGAGAAAGGCTGAGAAACTGGAAGCTGAACAGCTGAAAAGCTGGAAGGAAAATCAGGAGAGTGTGGTATGATGGAAGCCAGGAGAAGGAGTTTCAAGAACGGGGGAGAAGTCAACTTGGTCAAATGCTTCTGAGAGTAAGATGAGCACTGACTGAGAAGAGATCCTTGAGTTTGGTCACCTGTAATTAATTAGTGGCCTTGAGAGGCTCGGGGGGTGGAGATGAATGCCAAATCAGAGGGGTTGGAGAAAGAACAGAAGGGGTGGAAGAGGAAATAGCAACTACAGAGAACTCTTGTCAGGAGTTTTGCTCTGCAGGAGAGTGGAGCGGTGGAGCAGTGGCTGGAGGGGAATACAGTATCAAGGGAGATGTTCTTGAAAGGTATAGATATTTTAGGCATGTTTGGATTCCAGGGAGAGGGGGCAATTGGTGATTCTGGGGGAGAGGACTGGGTAGTCGTGGAAGTCCTTGAGAAGCTGAGAGGGGCCGAGATGAGAGCACCATTTCACCCCTGGGACCTGGAGGGAAGTCAGAGGATGCAGGCAGAGAGGCAGGTGGGCTGGTGGACTGACGAGGGTAGGATGGGGTGTTCTTCTACAATTACATTGATTTTCTCTGTGAAGTATGTGGTGAGGTCATCAACTGAGAGAATGTGGCAATGTGAGGGGAGAAGGGACGGTATTAATAAGTTGTCTCAGGGAGGGAAGGTGGATGCAGTAAGGCAGTAGAGTGGGATTATCTGGCCATGTTGAGAGCCTTCTCAGATTTATGGTCATAAACTTGAAGTGAGTCCAGCTTTTCAGTTACTAAAACCTGAGACTTTAGAATTACTTCATGGGCCTCAATGCCAAGATATTCATCCTTAGACATTTTAATATTGTTGGCATTTTGGGTGCCATCAATTGTACTTAGTTACTGTGTTTTTAAGTAAATTTTATATGAAAGTTTAACATTCCTACAGAAAAGCACACAGATCATAAGTGTTCAGCTTGGCTAATTTTCACGAAGGGAACAACTCATGTAAACACCACCCAGATCAAGAAATAAAATTACTGTACCTGAAACACCCTCCTTTCAAGTCCCCTACTAGTCACTGTCTCCCTCCCCAAAGGTAACCACTCTCCTGAATGTTACCCCCATCAATTAGATTTTCCTGTTTTTGAACTTTATATAAGTGGAATCATATATATACTTTTTAGTGTCTAGCATTATTCATTCAACATTATGTTTATAAGATACTTCCATGTTGTTGCATATACAGTAGATTGTTCATTCTCATTGCTAAATTAAATTTCATCATGTGTGTATACCACAATTTGTTGATCCATTCTCCTGATGATGGACATTTGGGTTGTTTCCATTCTAGGGCTATTGCCATGAACATTTTTTTTCCACATGCCTTTTCATGAGCTTATGTATACACAGCTGTTTGGTATATATCTAAAAGTGGAATTGCTGGATCAAAGGGGATGAATATGTTTGGCTTTAGTGGATTCTACCTAATAGTTTTCTAAACTGGTTGTACCAATTTATACTCCCAGAAGTATATGAAAGTTCCAGTTGCTCCATATCCCCACCAACACTGATATTGTGTTTAATCGTAGCTACTCTGGTGGGTGTGTAATGAAGTCTCATGGTGATTTTATTTTCCAATTCTCTGATGGCTTGTGAGATTGAACACCTTTTTATATATTTTTTAACCATTTGGATATTCTCTTTTGTGGATTGTCTGTTAAGGCTTTTGCTAATTTTTCAATAAGGTACTTTGTACTTTTTTATTGTTGTGTAGGAATTCTTTATATACTGTGGATACGAGTCATTTGTTAGCTATAGATATTATGAATACCTTCTCTCACTCTGTGGCTCGCCTTTTCACGCTCTTAGTATTATCTTTTGAGGGCAGAAGTTCTTATTTTTATGTAGTCCAGTTTATCAATCCTTTTCTTTATAGTTAGTATTTTTGTGTGTGTGTTTTCTCTTCTATTTCTTCTATTCTTAAATTCTTTACCAACCTCAAAGTCATGAAGATATCTCCAATGTTCTAGAAGATTTTGTTTTGCCTTTGTTGTTTAGATCTATGATTCATATGGAATTGATATTTGAAATGGTGTGAGGTAGGGGTCAAGATTCAATGTTTCCATATGGGTACACAGTTGGTCTATTACTACGTATTGAAAAGACCATCATTTCCCCGTTGTACTGCAGTGACACTTTTATCATTTACCAAGTGGATTGATTTTATATTTTAGCCAACACTTATTGAGTTCTGCTATTTGTCCCTGTGCTAAGAGCTTTATATGAGTTACCTTATTTAATCTTCATCATAACTCTATGACAGAGGTACTATTATTTCCCATTTTCCTGAGGATTAGCAACTTGTTCCAGGTGGCAACAGCTAGGCAGCAGTGGGGCCAAGAATTAGGATCCAGGTCTAAGTCCACAAGCTATACTTATAACCATTAGCGTTTTATGCCATGTGTTGCCACATAATTCCAGGAGAATTACTGTATTCAAATCAAGGCCCTTCATGATATGCTCCTGTCCACTTGGCAAGCTTCATCTCTTGCTCTTCCACCCATTGCCCCTCCCAGCCTTCTCCACCTTCCACCCCAGTCTGGCTCTATGCACCAGTCATACTGAGCTACTTGGTGTTCCCTAACTTTCTAGGCTTTTGCATTCTTTATGCCTAAGCATATACATACTACTCTTTCCTTCTGGAACATTTTCACTGGATAATTTCTCTTCATTCTTTCTTACTCAGCTGACATATCATCTTCTCGGTGAAATGGAACCTGATTTCTTGTCTACAACCTCCCCCATCTACATACAACTTTCCTGGAACTTTGTGCTCACCTTTATTTTAGCTTTTGTCCTTCTCTACAGCAGACACTGTTGACAGCCTGACTATATTCCTTTAGCTGTCACCTCTCATGCTGAAGGCTACTTACTGCAAACTCCTGTGACTCTGCCTGGGGCTTTTGTTTTTTACTGGCTAATGGACCATGCTTGGCCTTGCACATAGGGAAAGCCAGAGGTGCCAGCAAGTTAATGGCCCTGAAGTAGCACTCAGCCAGTAATGGACAGGAAGTTGGTGGATGAATACTCCAGTTTCGTTATTCCTTGGATGGGAAAACTCTGCTGCATGCTCTACACCATTTCTCAGCGTTCTCTAGTAGGACTGAGCTCCCGTTAACCACAATGATGGCTTATTTGATAATGTGCACCCTGTCTTTGCTGCCTTCTTTTCTCCATTTCACTTCCTCACTCACCTATGGGCATTTCCTGGAGTCGCCTCCCACATAAGCTACTTGAACTCAAACTTGTACTTGCAATCATAGGGTCTACTTCTGGGGGAACCCAAACCAAGACAATCTGTTTAATCTTTAAACTGAGGGCAAAGACCTACGGTTGGGAGTATGGTAGAGGTGACATTTCTCCTTCTTTTTCCTTAAACTGTTTACCCCAGGATTAGTATGTTAGCCACATTCCTGGCCCCTGCCAGAATGTTCTGTGGTAGGTCTGGAAATAACTGTTACTACTCTTTAGCAGATTCACAGTTTGAATCTCTCTATTGGCATGGAAGGAGCGCTTCAGTGCTTCAGCAGTGAGAAGGGCACAGAAGGAACTCAAATCTACAATGATGAAGACACCCTCCCTTAATTTCTCAATATTCTATCAGCCAGCCTTTGAGAGTGCTATTTATTGCCCTATGGAATGGGTCAGTGATGGCTTCAGGAGGTCCAAACTACCCATCTGAGAATCATAATTTCAGCCAGAGCAGACACAGAAACTGCTAAACCCTGAAAGGAACCAGGAAGTAACACATTGGGTGAATTGATCATTTTGGGTTGGTGTGGCAACACTAATCATGGGCTCATTCTGGTTTTGGAAGGATGATCCTGCTTTTTGTCCCCATTCTGTTCATTCTAACACTTGTAAAAACCCCCCACAATCTTGTTAATGTGTTTTCTTGGATGTTTCAGTAACTGTGGTTAAGTTCCTTTTCTTCCTGGCCTTGCTCAGCGAGTTTCTGTGAGGCATTATGAGATCCTAACAGCGCCATTGAAAGCTGCTTTTAAACTCATCACAGAACAACTGAGAAGAAAGCAATCTTTCAAAGGTTAATACTTCGTGGTTGTAATTTCCCCATAACCAGAAACAGCAATACATTTCTTTCTAGACTTTTCTTGATGTACTGGATTGAGCTTTTAAATCAAAACTACTGAACTACTTTACCTAGGAAATCCTTGAGATTCTGTTGGAATGATATTGCTAAGATGTTAACAATAAAGATTTCTTTCTTCCTGTGTGTGGAGACCTTTTCTACACAATGCCATCAGGAAAGTGCATAGTCCGCATAAGCTCTCAGAAATGTCTTCTGTCTCAGAGCTTCTAGTCTGCTTTTAATGGACATTACCTTTGAATGGCAATGACGTATAAAATCTCTCCTCTTGGCCCTTGTTAGCCCAAGAGTCTTGAGGATTCACTGACTTCATATGACACTTTGAAATTTTAGGGTCAAGGACAATTGTAAACATAGTTGGAATTTTATTTTGACAGTTCAATTTAATTTCTTTTTACTCTATTAAAAATTGTGGGCACAAGATTTTGTGAGTCATTCTATTTTAAAAAAATCATAGGACGAGTATGCCTGGAACAAACTACCAATCACAAAAATTCCTGAAAGTTCTTTTTGTATCAGGAATTCATGAATCACATTGTGAATTTAATGGGAATAAAAATAATGAGGTAGGAATGGTTTCTGAATGTAAAGATCTCATTCTAGGGTTGAAATTTGTTGAAATAAGGTTTTGGAGAGCCCTCCCACTGGATTGTAAGCCCAGAAGGCAGGGATCCTGTCTAGCTCATCTTTGTGAATAACTAAGACAGGAACAGTCAATTTGTGGTTCTGATAATAATGGCTCTCAATCCATTAATGAACATAAGAAGGTATGGCTATACTGAAATAGTGATCTGAGGACATGGGCAGCCATATGCTAAAAAATTACTTAATTATTAAGTTCCTAAGTCCTTCAAAGTGAAATTATCAGGAATAAAGTTAATTTAACAAGAGTCGTAGACTCTTGGGATCTTAGAGTTGGGAAAGACCTTAGACCCATCCAATCCAACTTCTCACCCAGAGTGGGAAGCTTTTTTAAGATGTCCCGAATTGCAGCCTCGCTAGTTTCCATGCCCTCTGAGATTCCTGGGAGTGGGAAGTGGCCACCCTTGTCCCAATTTTATTGCTGAATAGTGTCCATTCTTGAAAAGTCCTTGTCTACATTGAGAGTGAATCTGTCTTTTTGCAATGCCAGCCTTTTAGTCCTCGTTCTGTTGTCTGGACCCATATAGAATTTGCCTATAACCTGTTTTACAGAACATCTTTTAAGCGTCTGGACATCTTCTACATTGCACATTTACTCTTATGGTCCCTTCTAAGCCTTCTTCATCCCAGATAAAACAACTTCACTTCATTCAATGCCAAGTTTCCAGTCCCTTGCCACTCTGGTTGCCCTCTGCCACAAGTGCAGAGCATGAATGGACCCATTCCTTTCTTTATATGAGTGTCCTGCTGGAACTAAGGTGGTCCTTGTTGTTTTAACCATTGCGTGACACTGTTGGTGCATTTTTGCTCTTATGGCCCAACAAATTCCCTTCCTTTATAGTGGCAGTTTTTAACATGAGGTTTTCTCTATTCTATGTGTGCGGTTGGTATTTTGAACTTAAATTTCACAAGACTCTCCCATTGTCTCTGTTAAATTGAATCTTGCTTGCTTTGCTCTTTCATTTCCAATCAGTGGTGATGGTTTAAAATCTTGATTCAATGTGTCAGCTATTGCCCACAGCATTTTGCTCTCTGCAGGCACCATAAACATGATTCTATGCCATTACCCACATCTTTGATAAAATTATTGTTCAGATAGATTCAATGCCAGAGCCCACTGGCAGGCAGTACTAGCAACATCCCTTCAAGTTGATGTCTATTAATCAACATTCCTTGGGTACCATTGTTGCAGCAGCCATGAATGCACCCCCCACCTTCCCATTCAAACCACATTTCTCCACCTTGCCCACAATATCTATCATCATGAGCGACTGTCAAATGGTTTGCTGAAATCAAGATACCATATGCCTGTAGCATTCCTTTGATCTCCCAGTCTAATAACACAACTCAAAAGGGAAATGAGGTTAATCTGGCTCAAACTGGACCCACTTCCAGCAATCAGAGGGACCATTTTAATTTTCTTATATGTAATGGGTAAAGAGTTTATTTTGGAGAATCTGCTTTGGTGCGTTGGTCATAGAATGACCACAATGTTGGACTGCAAGGGGACTCTCTGGGTCCTAGAGTCCATTTCTCTGACTCTAGAGTGTCTGGTTTGTAAAGGGCAGAGAATCATAGTGCTTGTCCCTTCCTTTCTTTTAGGGTACCTGGCGAGAAACATCTTATGTCCTTGTTCTCTGTTCCTTAAGGAAAGGTTTAAAATTCATGACCTTTGGAGTTTGCTTAGGCTCAGTTTGAGTAAGGTTGGCAAGTGTCTAGTTTATCTAATTGTTGAGAAGCAACAGTGTATGTGGTTACGAGTGTGGACTCTGAAACTGGACTGTGTGAGTTCAAATCTCAGCTCCACCCCTTCAAAGCTGTATGACATTGGATAATTTATTGAATTTTTTTCTTCATTTATTACAGAATGGAGATTCCATATGGACTCTAGGACCCAGAGAGTCCCCTTGTAATCCAACATTGTGGTCATTCTATGGCCAACACACCAAAGCAGATTCTCCAGAACAAACTCTTTACCCATTACATATAAGAAAATTAAAAGCAGTCCCTATTGCATCAAGTTGTTGACAAAACTAAAAGAGTCAAGATGTGTGGGCACTTAGAACTGTGCCTGGCACATGATGAGCCCCGGATCATTATTGGCTATTTTTGGCTATTTTATTGATACTATAATTGGATCAGACAGAATAGGAGGTATGTGTTAATTTTTTCCAACTGGTGAAAACCTTTGCCTGAATCTGTGAAATGCTGGGTCAGGGGGAAGGAGACAGTTGACCAACCAATGCTGTATCTCTCTGCATGGTCAAAGATGCCTATTAAGGTTCCTTTTTCTTTGTGGCCTCTGTTTGTTACACAGAAAATTATAGAAAGAAAAAAATTGACCAATAATCTTATCATCCAGATTCATTCATTTATTATACACCAGGCACTGTTCTAGGCACTGGAGTTTCATCAGTGAACAAAAAGTTACGAAGAGCTTACATTCCTATGGAGAGAGATCAACCCTAAACAGCAAACATAATACATTGGAGGAAATTACAAAGCATGTTAGGAGGTGGTAAGTGTTATGGGCAAAAAGAAACTAGAGCAAGATGAGGGTGATTCAGAGGGTTGGGATGGGGTTGCCATTTTAAATGGGGTGATCAGGTGGACCTCACTGAGGAAGCAGCATTTGAAGAAAGATTGGAAAGAGGTAAGGGAGTTAATTATGTAGATTGCTGGAGGAAGAGTGTTCCGGCAGAGGGAACCAGAGCTAGTGCAAAGGCCCTGTGGTGAGAGCGTGCCTGGAGTGATCCAGGGGTGGCAAGGAGGCCTATGTGCTGGATGTGGAGTTGGCAAGGAGGAGAGTGGGAGGAGAGGAGGCAGCAATGAGGGATGGAAGGGGGGTGGATCGCATAGGGTCTAGTAGGCCATTGTGAGGACTTTGCCTTTGCTCTGAGTGGAGTGGGCAGTCATTGGAGGCTTTTAAGCCTAGGAGTAACATGACTGACTTAGAATTTAAAAGGATCACTTTGGCTGTTGTATCAAGAAGATACTATGGGAGAGGCGGGAGAGGTAGAAACAGGCAGACCAAGGAGGGGGCTGTTGCAGTAATCCTGATGAGAGATGGTGGTGGTTTGGTGGAAGTATTGAGAAGTGGTTGGATCTAACTTAGAGCGGTTGACATTTTTTGTTTCTCATTTAGGGGTAGGCAACTCAACTCATATGGAAGGGCACAAAATTGAAAAGGGAAGGAAAACCTTCCTCCTCTCTCATCCTGCCAGATGTGCTTCAAAAGAACCCATGTTATAGTATCTTGTGCTCCTTCCAGGAGGAGCAAAAGCAAATTCTCGTGTATATGTCTAACACGTTTTGTAAAGCCATTGAATGTCGAGGAAGTAGACACTTTTCCCAGAGTCGTGTTGATTAATCTTATCTGCTGTCTTGGAAAAATTTAAAAAGTGTTCTAACTAACACTGTTTTTAAAAATCAGGCTATAATTTACAAGCAGTGAAATGTACAGATCTGAAATATATAGTTTGATAGTTTTAACAGTTGTATCCACCCGTGTAACTCATACCCCTATTAAGATAGAGAACATTACCCTCACTCCAGATAGGTAATACTCTTTTCTGATGGGAAAGCAGTATTTGAACTCTGATGGCCCAGCACCAGCCCCTACCAAGGCTGTTGTATGAATATGGGCACAGAAGAAAATGATTCCATGGGGGGCTTCTGAGCTTTCAAGTAGGATTAGACTAAGAACTAGTGATTTCATGTATAAGATTTCCAAGACAAATTGGAACAGTGGCGTTTCCTCACTTTTGGTCTGATGGTGTTGGGCTGTTTATGATATCTTGGTGCTGAATTTTAGGGAGAATCAGGTTTTAGACAAGGATAAAAATCTGGCCTCAGAGGCCCCAGGAGTAACTTAGAAGTGGGAGCTTTTCTAAGATAAAGCTAAAAAAAATTTAAAAAGACATGAAAAAAAAAAAAAACCCGCCTTGATACTCAGGCAAATTTCTAAGTAGCAGCAAATACTGATTTGCAGCTGTGTTTTCAGCTCCTGCCGATACTTGAAGCCTGGATGGAGGTTGAAGAAAGTTGTTTAGAATTTGATTTCCGATTGTCCTATCTAAGTACATTCAGATTTGGAAATAAGAAGCCCTATTCTAGAGTTGAGTTACTCTGGATTTTTAATCCTAGACATCTAAGGGAGGGAAGAGCTAGTAGCTGTGATGACGGATAACAGCCCGTGAGACATAATGTTCATTAGTATATAATATCAATATTTATGTTTCTCTCCAGCCTGCATCTGGGCTTGTTCCTGGAGCCTATATTTGTATTTTAATAACAGAAAGAAAGCTGTATTTCCCTTTTAAATTTCGCATCAGAATTCTGCCACCTCAGCCGACCCCCTCCCCAACTCTGAAGTGATTCATTTGCAAGATGGTGCATGTTTATCTAGAATCAGTTTGATTCTAGAGCTTAACTACCAAGGGGGAGAAGGGCAGCAGGAATAAATACCACAGAAATCCTTTTCCACCTGAGAAGTCATAGGGCCTTCTGCTTCACAAACAGAAAAGACTTGGCTTCAACGTTGGGGCAACGTGGGGGGAAGTGGGTAAACCAAGAGGAGACATTGGGAAGGGCGCCCTGGAAGATTTTCAAAGAGTATCACTTGAGTTAAATGCCTTTGGTATGAGGGAAGAGATGTTGGAACCCTGCTCAGGTATCAGATGTCACCCAGTACTCATCTGGCAAAGTTTTAGCCTTTGCTAATTAAAACTAATCCAGTTGCATGAAGAAAAATATATTGCGTAAGGTTGCCTCTTGTGTGGCTTTATTTTAACCCTTTGCCCCATATCCTAAGACTAGCAAATCTCAGGCTGGTTATAGGGTGGAAGGTGAGAACGGGGTTCACTAGAAATAGTTTCGAGTGCAGACAAGGAGTGGGGCAGGCTAGTAAAAGCACTGGCTTGTAAATGTAAATTTGAAGCCCTTTGGGGTTTTCTTGATTGATTTGTCAATTCAAAGGTTTTAGTGGCTATTGAGTGAGAAGGAAAATTAAAACAACCAAACAAACAAAAAGAGTGACGCCCCCATTTACTTCTCAACTGGTGCTTTGTTTTCTTTCCAAGTTGCTTTGTGTGCTTTTCTGTGGCCTGGTCAGCCTGGTTGGATCAAGCCTTGCGCTTACGAAGCTTAGGTTCAAGGTTTGCTCCCTGAAAGACTGGGATTTTGTCATGATCACATGCCTCCTAACCCACATAGCCTTTCTAGTAAAGAGTGTATGTCAGCCTTTGATTCCACAGTTCCACCACTTACCAGCTGTGTGACCTTGGACAAATTCTTAGTCTCTGTGCCTCAGTTTCCTTATCTGTGAAATAGGGATATTGTTGCTGTGAAGATTAAGTGAATTAATCCATGGACAGTGCCAGCAGTGTGTGGCATATACACAGTATGCACAGTATGGGCTAATATGTATGTGCCATCGATGGTACCACTTTTGTTGTTGTTTTATCAGTATCATTATCAGAGGACTTGGATGAAGAAAGTAGGAGTAAAAATGCATAAAACCCAGCCCCTGTGGCTCCTCAGCCAGTATAAATATTCTGGTCAGCTGGATGCATGGTAAAAATTGGGACAGAAGAATGCCATCCAGTCTGCTGGCTTGGCTGTTCTAACTCATGTCGTGGAGCACTGCAAGAACAGTTTAGCATCTGGCTGCCATTACGCCCTCATTCTCGGAGGGGGGGGACTTCTGCTGATGGGTGGGGGAGACATGGGCATGGATGTGTGCCGTCATGGAAGGGGTGAAGGGTGCAGGCACCTTTGCCCTCACTTTCTGGGACTGTCTGTATCTTTTATCATAATGACATGTCTTCTGCTCTTTGTGCTCAGTCAGATATCAGGCATGGAACAGCTAGCAGAAAGGGGAGATTATAGGTCTGGGATGGCAGAGAATACCTAGGTGTTCACTGACTCCTTCCCTTTTTCTCCTGGGCACATGGTTAGATTGTATTTCCCAGCCTCCCTTGCAGTTAGGTGCAACCATGTGACAGTTTTGTCCAATGGAATGTGGAAGGAATAATTGCTCCAGCTCTACGCAGTCCGTATAAAAGCATCTGAACAACTCCCTGCAGTTCACTTCTTGTCCATTCTGCTGCATGCAGAGGCTTCAGCAGACAACTCTGAGGCCCTAAGGGATGGTGGCACCATCAGATGGAAGGAGCCTGGGTTCCTGAATCAGCACATGAAAGGTGGTGTCAACCACATGAAAGGTCTGCCAACACCTGATTGGATTTCATGTGAGGGAGAAGGAAACTTTTACTGTGAGATTAAGGGGATGTTTGTTACAGCAGTTAGCTGACCCTGACTAACACAGAGGTACAGTGCAGGGAGCAAAAAGGATTGGTTCTCCTGAAAATGCACAGATGATGAAGTTACTCAAAAGTATTTGGTGTTCTTTCCCTGAATATAAGAGGCACTAAACTATAGGGTTTTCTTTCTCTAGAGACATAAAGAGTTCCTATGTGTGTTCAGAAGCTGTATGACAGCTTTCCTTGAGGAAGCAGATGGAAATAAAAGCTTAACAGAGTTCCAGTTTCTACAGAAATTTTGCTACCAAAAGAATTCATTCTCTTTCTCTCTCTGTATATAAATGATATATGTATATTTGTGACACTTTAAAAACCTAATTATAACACAAATACAGAAATGTGCACAAATGAGTATACAGCCTCAATGAATTTTTACAAACTGACCACACCTCTGAAACTTGTATCTGGAACAAGAAACAGAACATTTGAAGCCCTCTAGAAATCCTGCCAACATTCCTTTCCAGTCAGACCTCCCCAAGGGGACACATTATCCTGACCTAATAGCATAGATTACTTTGGCCTGTTTTGGAATTATACAGTATCTGCTTTTTTTATATCTGGATTTTTTTGCTCAAAATTATATTCCATGATCCATTCGTATTGTTGTATGTAGTTGTAGTTCATTTATTTTCATTGCTGTATAGCATTCCTCTGTATGAGTACACCATGGTTTATTTATTCATTCAACTATGGATAGGCATTTGGATAATTTCCAGTTTGGTTTATTTTGAATAACGCTGCTATGAACATTCTATAATAGTTCCTGTCTATTGGTGAACATATCTACATATTTCTGTTGGGTTAAACGTTTTTTGACTTGTAGTTTTACAAAACTTTCTCCCTCAATAAGACACTTCAAGGCTGTGATAGTGACTGTTCTTATTTCTTGCTGTCCCTTGACTTTCTGATCTAAGCCAAGCAAAAGCCTTGACCTGTTTTTCTATAATGTAAAAGATTATCACTGATCTTTAATGTGGCAAAGTTTTGGTGTGTAAAATGGAGAAGACCTGATCTACTTAAAAGAACTGCCCTCTCCTGTTAAATTGAAGCATAGTTATTAGGCCTTTTGATTCACAGACAGGGGCTCTTCACAAGGCCATGTTTCAAATCACTTGCAAACTCCATGTATTTGGAGTTTGACATTGGAATCTTTATTGGTGCTGCTTCAGCTCTTCCTCTGTGAGAAGGAGAATCCTCTTGGATTTTCAGATTGCTTCCTTTCCTTGGGGAGGCAGTGGAGGAGGAAGAGTGATGAGTTCTCTAATCACTCGGCCAGATTAGCTTTAGAGTTGTCAGGAGTTGCCTTCTCTAATTGCCCCTACTATCAAGGTTTCATGCAAAATCTAGGCAAGGCGGAACATTTCCTCAGAAGGGCAAGAGACAAAGAAGTGGGGGAGGTCTTTTTATCCATCACCAAGAGGGTTTATTCTTGTGGCTCTGCCATCAGGGCCTTGGATATCTGATCTAAAACATAGTAATCTCAGCTAGACGGAACTTTGTGGATTTGGGGGTTTAAAAGGCCTCAAGCAAATTCTAAAACTGCTCACAGGACTTTCTTTCAAACCCCAGCATAGGCTCAGCTTCCCTAACTCCTTTGCTGAGGTTTGAAATCCTGGACTCAATGAATGGTGTGACATTCCCACCCCCTACCCCCAACCCCACGGGCTGCCTGACTGTTGGGTTTGAAATGGCCATGATTGGAGAAGTGAGGGGTGAGTGTTTTAGTCTGAGCCTTCTCCATCAAGCGTATCAGGAATATCTGAAAAATCTTTGAGGCCAAAGCAGACTGACGGCTGCATTGTGTTTTGATTGAACGTTTGGTTCCCATTGGGTGTGAGGTGTGTGAAGCCTTTACAGTTAGGTCTGAAAAATGTTTGTGAGAAGCTTCCAGGGGACCTTGCTGCTGAGTGACACACAGCTGGGCCTTTGAAAGTGGGCTTTTATGATAAATTTGAACATAGTTTCAGACTTTACTATAAGTTCTTCATTCCTTTTCCTAACTAGAGGATGGGTGAGCTGATTTTTCCATGAGGGAACTGCTTTGGACCATTAACCGAGATTTTCTTCAAATATAGAGGTGACTATGTAATTTGCTTTTGGATTTTAAAAACTGATGGAGACTTAGTGAGGCAGCTCTGTGAAGTCAGAAGTTAGACAGGGGATGCTTTTCTTCACTTGCCAGGTGTGGAATGCAAACGAGCTTCACGCAGAATCAGAGAACTTTTACAAATACAGATTTACTCTGAGGATGTGGGGCTTATCCGGGGTTGCTTCTCTTTTCTTTAGGCCACAGCTAAGACCATGGCCTACCGTTTCTTCTTCTTCAAGCCCCTGGCTTTTTCCTGTAGCCAGCCCTGCCCCCAGTTTTTGGAAGATCGCTGGATTTCTGTCTTAGATGACCGAGTGTTATCAAGGAAATTCTTCTAAACATGTTCAGGCAGACATCAAGCAAATTCATGCATGCACGCACACACACACACACAGACACACCCTAACATTTATTGTGTGATTGCTTTCTGGTAGTACTACCTCATGTTATTTCACAAGCCCCTCAAAATTCTGTGATGAAAATATTATAATATTCTTTTGGTAGATGAAGAAACAGAAGCTCTGCTAGTGGCTTTAAGAACACACTGTTAAAAAGTGCCCGGTCCAGGATGCAAATGTGGTTATTGTGTCTTGGGTTCGGGTGCCCCCTCTACTCTGCCTCGCTCCTCTCTGTAGGCGTACTCTTCCTCCTATCACCACCACCTTATTGCCACTGAGATAGCCCTCTGCCTCCCAATTTACGATGGGAAAACAGAGGGGAAAAAAAAGACATGAGGATTATGTCCAGGTGTGTCTTTGGATGCTCAGAGGGCTGGGGTTTGAACATCTAAACAAAAAGGCCCATGAATCAAGAGGTTCTTTCTGTGCACCCACTGCACACATATGACTGTGTTATAGGTTAACACATGTAATTAGGTGAGGCCGTGGCAGTATGTCTGGCTGTAACTAATTAGTTGCTTAGTTTTTCCAAAACCTTTGTAGTTTTTAAGAACATACTGATTGTATAAAATAAGTCCTTTGCTGTAGCAGGTGTCATTTTCTATATCAAGGCCTTTACTCCCTAAACCAAAACATTCACCTCATGGATACACAAGTTTCTTTTCTTTCTTTTTTTATTTTTCTATTTTATTTTATTTTTTTTAGAGATGGGGGTCTCACTATGTTTCCTGGCTGGTCTTGAACTCCTGGGTTAAAGTGATCCTCCTGCCTCAGCCTCCCAAATAGCTGGGACTACAGGCATGTACCACCATGCCCAGCTACAAGTTTCTTTTCTAGCTCAGTGGTTGCCCTTCTGTATTCTATAATGTTGCTTAAAGGCTGGTGTAAAAGAACTGTGGATGACCTCAATTCAGAAACAAATCAACCCAAATTACAATAAATTACTATTTTTTCATTTATTCACATAGGCCAAGATGAAAATATGATGATCAGGCTTGGGGTGGGAATGAATGTGGGGTGGGCATAAAGGTAATTTTATATGCTACTGATAGAAGTGTAAATTGGTATAATTTTTCTGGTATAACTGTATGCCAAAGATTTCACTTCAGAATTTAACCTAAGAAAATAATTGGAAATATTTACTTATAATTGGAAATATTTACATATAAAAATATTTACTTATTTTTTTCTTCTTTTTTTACTGTATTATCTTATCCTATCCTTTCCTACCTTGTTCTACTTTATTCCAATTCTATTCCTCTTCTCTTCTCCTTTCTTCTGTTTCATTTTTCTTAATGCTGGTCATGACCCACTAAGTTGATTTTATAATCTCCTAATAGGCCACAAACCACAGTTTGAAAAACACTGCTCTAAAATGTTAACAATGGTTATCGCTAGCAGGTAGGATTAGAGATAACTCTTTTTTAGGGGGACGGGGGAGTACTTTTTGCCTCTCTGTGTTACTTACATAACACAAAAACTAATGAAAATTTGAAAATGATATAATAAATCCATTCATAAACAAATCGATGCCCTACAGCTTTTTAGGAGCATACTCATTGTATAAAATAAGATGCCTACCCTACTCCATAATTATTGGGCATTCAGAATGTCCTGGGAAATTTAAAGAACATTGTGGCAAGAAAAATATATCCATTCAGATACATTGTTTAAATAGTAGAACAATGAGAAAAGAAAACATGACCTTACATCTTCAAACTCAAAAGATCACCAAGCATCCATACTTACTGCTTTACCCCAGTGATGTAGCATCAATTCTCTGGGATTCATTTCTATTTCTGTTCCAGATTGCATTTTTTTCATGCTCATTCCTCACCTTTAAAAAAACACTAATTCACCAGTCTTCTTTCTGGCCAGATTATCTTGGCTTACAGTACCGTCAAAGTTAGCATCCTTTAAAGCTAAAGAGAATTTTAAATGGAAGGTAGTCATTAAGAACTTAGATCAGGAAGCAGAAGCTTTAAAGGAGGATGGGAAGAATCTCTGGCTTGAGCCAGTGTACTTCCCTATGGGCTTCCTGCTTTCAGCACACAGCTGGAAATCTGCAGAACAGCCCAGGAGCCCTGCTCCCAGCATGGCCGCACAACCAAGGAGGTGGTTTATGAAGTGAGCTTTCCCTGGGTCTTCTCTGGGAAAGTCACTGGTGAACAATCAGGGCAGAGATTTCTGCAGAAAGTTCCATTTATGTAGAGCCCAAGTAAATCTCTGGGCACGTGAGCCAGCTGCCAAGCAGGGAAGGTAATCCACCGGGTTGGGGTTGGGGTTGGGGAGAGGCTGGCTGGCATTTTCAGGGAAGGGGCACGGAGAGCGATGCTTCCTGCCTTTGAAAGGAATTAATGATAGGAAATAACTGGGGTTGCTTTTCAAGATGTAGTAATTTAGTTACTGTTGTTTCAGACCTTATGCTGAAAGTAATTTGGCAATGCTGAAAATGTAATTTGGAGCCCTGGCCTTCTGCTCGTGGAGAAGGCTAAATTCATTCTACCTTTGAAACACTGTGAATAACATGTCAAAGTTATTCATGTTCTCATTGATTTATTCATTTATTATCCAGTAATTATCCATTCATGCGGTTATTTGTTCATCCATCCATCCATAATGGATGCTTTTTCCAAGCATCCATTTACATGGTATTTCTTGACTAGATGCTGTGTGTTGAAGGACATGTGGCAATCACCGGGGTGGGAGAAACTCCATAAGGAGGAAGAGCAGTCTGTGTAGTTGAGTTGCTCACAGTCTGGTGGAGCAGACAGACAAGTAAACAAGTAATTACCACATAGTGTGGGCAGTGCTATGAAAGGGACAAACCTGGCTTGATTCATGCAAAACTACCTCTCCCCTTCAGGCCTACAATCATGGGATGTTAAGTAAGAAAGGCCTTAGAAAAACTAAATGGCATAATGGCTTCCAGACTTTATCTGGAGATCCCTGGGGTGCCATTCCAGGGAGTGAAGGTGGGAGTAGGAGGGAGGAGTGAGAGGAAAGCTGAGCAGATGGGGTTTAGCTTCCTCTAGAACCAGAGCAGATTCCTTTTCATCTATTTCATATATCAGGGTTCCTTGTAAACTATCATTTGAGGAAAGGGGTTGGCTGCTTAATGCTATTTGCAAAGCACTGAACCAGTCCACCATCTTTCCTTGTTTCTCTTGTTTAAAAATCGAGACCCAAAAAGTGAAGTGATTGGCTCGAAGTTGTAACATCAGTTAGTGAACAATCCAGGAATAAGACCTGGTCTTCTAAATTATGTGGACATTGCTTCTGTATCAGTCAGTTCTTGCTGTGTAACCAACAACCCCAAAACTCAGTGACCTAAAACAACCATCATTTATTTAAGCCATAGTTCTCTAAGTTGGCAATTTGGGCTGGACTCAGCTGGGTGGTTCTGTTCTCAGCTGGGCTTGCTCACATCTGTGATGAGTTGCTGATCAGCTGACAAGTCACCTCAGAACTGGCTGGTCTACAGTGTAAGGATAGACATTTATAGATCAATGGAACAGAATTGAGAGTCCAGAAATAAATACTTATATTTGTGGTCAGCTGATTTTCAACAAGGGGGTCAAGACAATTCGATGGGAGAAATAATAGTGTTTTCAACAAATGGTGCTGGGACAATTGAATATCCACAAACAAAAGAATGAAGTTGGGCCCCCTCCTCACATCATCACAACAAAAATTAACTCAAACTCAGTTATAGGTTTAAATTTTAGAGTTAAAACTATAAAAATCTTATGAGAAAACAGGAGTAAATCTTTGTGACCTTGGATTTGAGTTAAAACTATAAAACTCTTGTAAGAAAAAACACGAGTAAATCTTTGTGACTTTGGATATGGTAACTCTGTGTTTAACATCTTGAGGAACTGCCAAATTCTTTTCCAAAGTGGCTGTGCAGTTTCTTAGATATGACACTGAAAGCACAAGTAACAAAAGAAAAAATAAATAGGACTTCATCAAAATTAAAAACTTTATCCTTCAAAGGACACCATCAAGAAAGTGAAATGTCAACCCACAAAATGGGAGAAAATATTTGCAAATTATATACCTGAGAAGAGACATTGTATTATAATAGTTTCCTAGGATTACTGTAACTAATTACCACAAACTAGGTAGCTTAAGATAACAGAGGTTTATTTTCTCACAGTTCAGGAGACTAGAAGTCCAAAATCATGGTGTTAACAGGGCCATGCTCTCTCTGAAGGTTCTAGGGAAGAATTTTTCCTTGCCTGTCCCTTGGCTACTGGTGGTTGCCAGCAATCCTTGGTGTTCCTTGACTTGTAGACACATGACTCCATTCTGTCTCCATCTTCATATGGCACTCTCCTCTCTATGTGTCTCTGAGTCCCCATGTCTTCATGTGGCCTTATTATAAGGACACCAGTCATTGGAGTTAATACTAATCCAGTATCACCTTATCCTAACTTGATTACATCTGCAAAGACCCTATTTCCAAATAAGTTCACATTCACAGGTACTGGGGTTTAGGACTTCAACACATCTCTTTAGGGTGCACAATTCAACCCACAACAGACTTATATCCAGAATACATAAAGAACTTTTACAACTCAACAATAAAAAGGCAAATAGCCTAATTTTTTAAATGGGCAAAAGATTTGAATAGGTGTTACTCCAAAGAAGATACAAAAGTGGCCATAAGCACGTGAAAAGATACTCAATATGATTAGTCATCAGGGCAATGCAAATCAAAACCACAATGAGATACCACTTCATACCCATCAGGAGGGCTAAAATAAAAACTTGAGAAAAATGTTGAAGATTTGGAATTCTCATTCAGAAGAATGGGAGAGAGAGCTGTATTAATCATGTTAGACTAGCTGCTGTAACAAACAGCCCCCAGCTTTCAGTGGCTGAACACCACAAAAGTTTATTTCCTTCATACAGTTACCGGATCTTGGTCAGGTGACTATCCTCAGTGGCTCTCCTCCAAATGGTGACTCAGGGACCCAGGTTCTTTCCAACTTTTGTCTCTTCCATCTTTTAGGTCTTTGGCATCCTCTCCATTCAGCCACTGCATGGGGAAAGAGAGTGGACTGAGCATGAGAGGGTTTTATGGTACAGGCCTGGAGGTGACTTGCTTAACTTCCACTCATATTCTATTGGCCCAAACGCAGTCACATGACCACACTCAGCTGCAGGGGAGATTGGCACATACAGTCTACTTATGTGTCCAGGAGGAAAAGAGAAACAGGTTTTCTGGACAGCTAGCCAGCCTCTGCTACAAGGGCTGACCAAGGACAAGGAGAAGGATTGCAGGCGCTGAGCCCAGTTTGAGGTGGCATGTATTTGTGGTCACCACTGAGAGCAGGGCTGGGTTGTTTTCTCCCACTTTTCTTAGTGGAACATTCATAGGTTGAAAGTACTGCTATGAGGCACATTCCTGCTGGTGAATGTAGCCCAGTTTCCATTAGTAATGTGTGGGGGATGGAAATAAAGACCAGGGCAACCTTGAATACTTTGGCATCTCACCCGTGGAATGACAAATGTAGCCATGCTGTCCACATTGTCATTCAAAGAAGAGCAAGAGATGAATGTGGGGAATAAACTGCTATTTCTTTGCGTTTGGACATGGGTTGAATAAAAATAAGACTCTGTCCCCTTTTAAGGTTGTGCTTTAAATAGAAATCTGCCCCGGGCCCTTCTTGATCTTTTCCTTCTTGACTCCTTCTCTCCCAGTGTCCTTCACTCCTGGCCACATCTGCTCCTTTGTGGCCGAGGGGCCTGAGTTCTGCTGGGGAACCAGATCACCTGGTAGATCCCTCAGATTGAAGCCTCCTCCCCTGCTTACCTTTTTCATAAGTTTCCAGGGCTGCTTTGGCAGGTGTGGCTATTTTAGTGACATTTCTGTAGTGACTGTGCTTGCCCTTCCAGGAAACTGCTGCCTGTCTTTCTGACAGACTGTTTGTTTGTGTCTGGCTGCTAATGTTGTAGTAAAAATTACCTCTCTGTCCTGTCCTTGTTTTCAGAGGCATTTGTCTCTTGGTATAATGCTGGATGTTTAATGAGCATTGTTTATGGCATGTGTAAGACAGAATAGTACAGCCTCTTCCTTTGTGTCATAATTCCCGGTGGGCTTGCTGAAAGGCATGCTGGGACCATGAGGACAGGCTGGCAAAAAGAGGGATATAAATCAGGAAGGGGGAGGGGAGCACCAGGGCCAGGGAGAAGCCACTCTGTTGAGAGTGGGCTGTCAGAAAAGGTGGCTAGTGGTCCAAATAACTAACAAGGGCCAAGGTGTGGGGTAATGGTGGGTGGGATCTGGGCTGGTGTCAATACCTGAGGCTCCGAGGCAGGATGCTGGAGTCTGGAGGAGGTTTTCAATCGCTAATCATGTTTGCCTTGTCTTGTTCTTCCCTAATCCATTCTCTATACTCTTGCAGAGTGAAATCTTGCAAGGCACAATTCCTAGTTCACATTCTTCCATGGCTTCTTATTGCTTTTATGATAACATCTAAACAAACTGCTTCAAGACCAGATGAGCCTGGTTCTAGCTTCAACTCTCCTTCTGCCTCCCTAGACTCATTACCATGGCCCCGGTCCTAAGATTCTTCCAGTTCCTCTTATATGCCAAGCTCTCTGTGCCTCCTACAGCTCCCTGTGTTCCCGAGCTTGATACCCCTTTCTCCTGGTAGCCTTCCTGGACCAGCCCTCCTCGAGCTAGTTGCCCACAACACTCTGTCTCTCTCTCCATGACTATTGTCTCACTCTATTGTAATTACCTGTTTATTTTTGTGCTCACCCCCTAAACTGAAAACTTCATAGGATCAGGGATCATGTCTTATCTCCCATTGTACTCCCAATTGTAGAGTCAGGGTAGGCTAATTTCTGTAATAAAGAACCCCAAACACCTCAGTGATGTTTCACCTCAGCTGAATACAACAGAAGTTTTATTTCTTGCTCACGTGACAATTCAATGTGGGTGTTCAGTACTGACCTTCCACATGGTTATTCAGAAATCTAGGCCCCTTTCATTTTGTAGTTCTCTCATCCCCTAGGGCTGTCCTCTCTTTCCAAGTCTGCATCTGACAGGCAGATGGGGGAAGAGAGAATGGAGAATTATATAGGAGGGTTTTTGATGGGCCATGCCTGGAAGTTGGCTACTTAACCTCCACCCATATGCCATTGGCCAGAACTCAGTCATATGACCACATATACTTGCAGGGGATGCCGGGAAATGTCATCCAGCTATGAGCAGGCTTGATGAGCAAGTAGCTGGTGTCTGCATACCAGTGAGTGTTTGCCTGGCACGTGGTAGGAGCTGAGTAAATATTTGTTGGATGAGTGAACTTTGTATTCTAAGCTCCATCGTGATTCTTAGGCAATTTGATTTAATCATCAGAAGGTACATGTGACGACCGATCACAGAGAGAGCCCAGTGGATGCCAAGGCCCTGGGTACCTTGGAAGGGTCACAGACAGTGGCAGAGGGAGAAGTAGGGCTGTCTGGGAGTCTGGCACCCAAAAACAGTGAGTCCAACAGAGAAAGAGACTTTTATTAATCCTGAAATTTCTTTTCTTTTCTTGGAGGGGACAAAGGACAAGGTCACGGAGAGGAGGAGTGAGGGCTCCTTTTTTTAATTTTGTAGAATGTGATGGTGTCAGCTCCTAGGCCAAGGGAAATAGCGTGTGGCATGCCTGTGCGTGCTCCTGGCTGCCTGTCGCTCTCCTGCCCGGGAGGGAGCAGGTGTGTGTAGCACACGTGACATGTCCACTCTGTTTCACAGTCAGAGCATCCCCGAGGCCATGCTTCTTCCAACTGAGGCATCCGCCCAGGCTTCTCCCACAACCCAGACCTCTATGGGTGAAAGAAAACTCCTTCCCCACGTGGGCAGGAAAAGCAAGAGAACCATGTGGTGAGAGCTACCACTGCCCAACAATTTAGTTTGAAAATTTGCCTCCAAAAACTCAACCTCTGGATGAGCTAGGATATAATAACTCCTTACCTGTGGGTGGCTCTTTAGAATTTTCAGAATCACTTTCCCACACCTTATCTCGTTTCATCCTCATAACAACACAGTGAGGTAAGAAAGCCAAGAGTTATTATGTCAGCTTTACAGATGAGAAAACCGAGGCTCAAAGTAGCTCAGATGACTTTCCCAAGCCCATGTGGCTGCTCGTCCTCTCGGCAGACTATTTTCTAGAAGATTTCCTCTTAGCTTGCAATCAGTAAGACTGGAAAATATGTCTCGTGACTGACCTTACCTCTCAACGCTGGCCATTTATTTTCCTGTCTAAACAAGCGGGTCTGCAAGAAGCTACCACAAAATCCTCCCCTATGTTTATATCTTTGTGCACTGTGGATCTATATCCTCCCAGTGTCCCCTTTGAGTGTTGGTGGAGAAAACCAAAGACAGCTAAAATGTTTCCCAGGTTGCAGTGCCCCACATCCCAGTTAATTACAGCAGCGTCTCGGTGGGTTTGTGCCATGGGACTCTTTTTCATTAAAACAAAACAAAACAAAAAACCACAGGGCTAGGACATTTTAATAAATGTCTGTGTATGTGCTCACTATGGAGCACTAGTGTTGCATTCACTCCCAGAAATCCTTAACACTCTCTCCCAGCCTCCCTCAGACAGAAAGCTGACGTTACCTTGCCATCCTACCTAATTAAATATGAAGGCTATAGTTTCCCCAGTCTGTCATAGTCTGGTTTCTGGATTTTGCTATCACAGAGGAGGAGGGAGAAGCTAAAGATTGATTGTGATGTGGGAGGATGTAGCAAGGGGCAAAAGGGGTCAGGATGAGTTCCTTACCCCACAGGACCTAAAACAAGACTTCCAGCATCAAATCCTAACAGCACAAAGAAAGTACCCTTGTGGAGGAAAGCCTGAGTAATGTCAGTTCCTAAACCTTCCTTTCTCCCTCCCTCCCACCAGCTCAGGGAGACCTGGGAAACCCACATCTTCTGGCATCATCTCCCATGCATTGTTTTTGCAGAAGCGGAGCATGACCGACATCTAATAGTATCTATGTTGGTATCTGTCTCAGCAAATCCCTTTCCGTATTAAAAGATTAATGTAGTAAATCCAGAGTTATGGGGAGATTGTGGTGTTTCTTCTTCTGGTGTCAGAGTGTTGTTTTTTAACACTATTTTCTGTTTTCCTTTTTTGTCCTCCTCTTTCATCCCTATAAACCATATTTTGAAGCCCTTCTCTAACTTTTTGCTTTTCCTAATAGTAACAAAAAGCCTAGACAATTTGGATGGTGTCTGTGCTACCACTTTTGGGGAAGATAACCCAGTTTTTCTCCAACAGAGAAGTTATGGGTCTTTTATGATTCAGCCTAAGATCCCTCGATGCGATTTGATGTGAGGAAATGAGACTCGGTCCATAAGATTTTAGGAAAGGCTCTGAAAAGCAAGCTGTTTCTAAGGAGTATTGATATTTTTTTGGGGGGAGATTATTTTGCCAGCGTTCAGGTAAGAATTCAAACCTGCTTCTGTTACTATTCATGACAGCCGATTCAGATACTGTGCTATGCAATCAATGATCACTTGCTTTGAATTGTATATTAAGACATGCAATCATATAACCTTTTATTCAAGCCAAGCATTTATGTGGTGAAGCTGAAGGTATGGCTGTTACTAGTTCGTCTTTAGTGAGCACCTGCTGTTTACAAGACTCTATACTGGTTAGATTCCTGTCAAGGTCTTCCAGGGTAAGTCAGCCAGGTTGAGACTGGCCCAGGGAAAAGATGGGACAAAATTCTGAGGAAAATAGTGCTGCCATGCGGTGAAGAGATGGTAGAGCATTTGTCTTCCCCAACTCTGCTCACCCCCGTTATGGATTCTGCCCATAATTGAACAGTATATGCACTTCTGTGAAGAATGATCAGATGATCAATAATAATGTATTGCTTGGTTCAACTCCCAGCATGATGTTTAATAGCACATGGTAGTTGCTCAGCAAATGTTTGTGGTATTGAAGTAATGTGTTTACTCAATGTGTTTTCCATTAGAGTCAGGGCCCATGTGTTGTTTGCCTTTGTGTCCCCAGTCCCATACCCAGTGCCTGGCACATAATGCATGGTCATTGAGCTCCCACAGAACAACGACCCATTTGTCAAGTATTGTTCAAATCCCTCATTCCAATTTGTTCTCCCTTCTTCCTTAGGATGACCTGTTTTTTTCCTTTTTAAATTCTGGTGTCTGAGCCCTAAGAGAAGTTTCTTTCAAGTAATCACCAACTTGTGTCATCATGTGCCCATTTGACTAGTCTCAATGCCTGTTAGTCTATTAAGGCTGTCAAATACCATAGACTGGGTGGTTTAAACAAAAGACATCTATTTCTCACAGTTCTGGAGGCTGAGAAGTCCAAGATCAAGGTTCTGGCTAATTCGGTTTCTGGTGAGGATCCTTTCCTTTTCTTGCAGATGATTGCCTTCTTGATGAATCCTGGAGAGAGACAGAGAGAATACAAGAGAACATGCAAACTCTCTGGTGTCTCTTCTTGTAAAGACAATAATCCAGTTGGATCAGGGCTCCACCCTCATGACCTGCTTTAACCTTAATTACTTCCTTAAAGGCCCCATCTTCAAATACAGCCACACTGGGGGTTAGGGCTTCAACATATGAATTTTGGAGGGACACAGACATTCAGTTCATAATACAATGTAATTGTTGCCCACTGTAGCACTTGCTGTTTCCTGACCAAGAAAAAGGTGATGAAAAATAAACATGGTGTTAGACTATTGATTTAAATAGGCATAGTACCATATGTGAAGAGTCTTAAAGGACTCAAGTAGCAGCCCTTAATGAAAATGTATGGTTGACCAAACATAGGTTTACCGTGCCCTCATCTTTTCCTTCCATTATGGTTTTTTTTTTTTTCCCATGGGAATTCTCCTGAGCGTATCTATTACAGACAGATGCTTTTGTTTTGGTGACAGGGCAGCAGTAGTAAAAAATCAGGAAAGAATAATCGGAAAGTCAGGATAGGCTGAATTATGCCATGGTAATAAACATCCCCCAAATCCTAGTGGCTCAATATAACAATGTTTATTTCTCCCCTACACTACATGTTTAGGGGGTGTCAACAGGTGTGCTCTGCCAGTTGTAACTGTTCTGGAATCCAGGCTGATGCAGGCTTCATTTTGACACATGCATCAAAAAGGGGAAGGTAGTAAATTCCACACTGGCTTTTAAAGTTTTCATCTAGAAGTGGTACGCATCACTTTCTGCTCATCCTTCACTGGCTAAAGCAAGTTACATGGCCATGCCCAACCTCAAAGGGGTAGGTGAAGCAATCTTACTAAGAAAGAGGAAAGGTAAAGCTTTCTTTTGGCAAACAGCACTGATTATTACTATAATGGGGTAATAATGAGGCCTAGGTAAACATGGCTAGGACTTGAGCAAAACTGTGGGACAAATGAGGAGTTTTATTTACTTAATGCTTTTTTAAAAATCCTGTTTGCAAAACAGCACTAACATTCAGGATTTCTTGCCTTGCTGAGTATTTCTGTGCCTAGAATGAGATTCAGAGAATGAAACCATTTTCCACTGAGATCCTGAGAGTCACCTTTCAAGCATCCGTATAGTATAAATAACAATAGCCTCAAAGAAACAATTAAAAGCTCTCTGGGTGGCTTATCTCAGATCCACTGAGAAATGAAAACTCCCAAACATGCCAAAACATTTTAAAAAATGGCTGTGTCTGAGGGTGGTCTCCTTGTCATGATAAAGCTTTCTCCCCATCCTTCCTGAAAGTGATACCAGCCGCATGTTAGCAACAGTATTGCTGTCTGGAGAGGGGATGGCTGAATCTGCTGGGATTATGTTTGAGCTGCATAAACACAGATTGAATTAAGCATGGCGAGTTGATAATGGGGAGTGTAGAAAGAGTCAGGACCTTCCGTTGAGATAATAACTAGTTCATTATCTGCCCAGATAAAGGCCGCACAGGCTTTTAGCAACAGCATGGAAAGGAGACCAGACTGACCTTTACTGGCAGCAACTCCCCACTCCATGTTTCTTTTTTTTTTTTTAAATATACCTTAGAACACCAGTGAGTAAGGAAATCCATGTTTCTCCTGACACCTTTCCTTTCCTTTCTCTGGCCTTCCTAATACACAGACCTTCACTTACATTGGTTTTGAAATGGCTGCCTTTGTTTAAATTACTTATAATAGAACTTTCCTGGAAAACTCTCAAATAAGCCCATGAGCAGATGTTAGTATTTTATATCTCCCCAATTTTACACACTATATCACACCTCTTGCTTGCTCCAAATTTTTTTTTGCATCAAAAGGCAAAAATCCTATCATTTAGTCAAAGGAAACTTATGCTTCTTGGGCTATAGCTTCCAATTTTCCTTAGAAGAGCCCATTATGAATCATTTGGAAGGAGCCAGCACACCATATTGTCTTTGTGTGAAACTTAGAAAGCAGTGTGGTGTGGGTGGGGGTACATCCACCTATAAAGAGAAACGATAGTTACAAGTGGCTTTCAAGACATTAAGGATATTTTGGAATACTGAACTGAGCAATGGCAGGTTAAACTTTTCCCAGGAGGTGGCGATTTTGGCTAAGTGTCATAAAAAGGTTACCCCAAAGCCAAAGTTTCCAATGAGATTTCAAGTGAATGATTTTCCCTTATTCATTTTTCATAATCGTTTTAATACGCCAAGTATGTTCTGTAATGGGTTGGCAAATATATTTTTTCTACTACCTTAGAAATCTTGTCAATAAAATGAAGACTAGTAATATGGATTTCTTCCATAGCCATCATTTTTCTCTGTAAGGGGAGTTAAGATATGTACTTTGGTAAGAGGAATGGGCTGTGTTGAATGCCAGATCATAATGAGGCCTCCTGGCTCCAATAAATTACATTTGCTCTAGGTTGACTAGCCATGGAATGAGGTCATATATCGTTGATCCAAATCATGAATGTGACAGCCTGCATCTATGTACAGTATAACCCAATCCTTGCTACTCTACTACACATCATCACAGTCTGTGTCACCTTCAGGGTGTGGGTTTGGCAGAAGATGATAATAAGGATGCAACAAACATTTAGATTTTTTAAAAGAAGACAATTTTATATCACCTACAGAAAATTAATGGGTTCTGTGTGAAAAATGAAATCAGAATTATTGAACTTATAAATAGAGGAAAAAATGAAATATTTCTTGAAATATATCCAGGTAGTGTAGAATAACCCATGACCATATTCTGTAACATTTTCCTTTCCCTGCCTCCCTACCTCATATTTATATTCACCCCAAATGCACTTTTAAACACAGCTTTCTTTTTCTACATGAGAAACAAGAATGAGTAATTTTTTTGAAATAGGATAATCTATTTTTTTAGGGGTAAGTGATTGTTACACCCAGAAAAGATGTATTCCACAATGATATTAGATTTACGTGCAGCTTTACACTTTTGGTAACAGGGGATTTGAGATAAATGCTCAGCTGCCCCTGATTGTTACATATCTTCCTGAACTTTGCAATGACATAGAATGAAATGGTAATGAATGATGGTAAATGTAGTTATGGTGTCAAGTGTATCTATTCAGGTGAAATAGTGAGAAAAATCTTGTGCATATATGAAGCTCTTGAAATATGGATGAGTAACATTTGTGTGGCTCCATTTCAATGATATTTATATACTTAAATAATATATCTATTTATAATACATATTATATGTTAAAATAATATATGTATTATATCATCATATCAAGAACATAGCTCAAAAATGTTTCCAAAGAAATTAAGGTTCAAAACAAAGGTAGCAATTATACTAAGTCTCAAAAGTTCCTTTTATCTGAATTCTTAGTGTATCCTGATATTTAACAACACTATCCAATAATTTTTTTTTTATTTCAAAATATTAAGGGGGTACAAATGTTTTAGGTTACATGGATCGTTTTTGGAATGCTTGAGTTCTGACTATAGGTGTATTCATCACCCAAATAGTGTTCATAGTATCCATTAGGTTGGTTTATTCCCCTCCCCTCCTCCCGCTTCCCTGCTGGTTGCTTTCCACTGAGTTTTCCTTCCCTCTGTGCGCTTGTGTGCTCATCGGTTAGTTCCAATAATTTGAAAAAATGTCTAGAGTTTGTTGAATCGAACTCGAACAATGCTTGCATGCTGACTTATGTGTGAGTTAGAAGGCATTTATTTTCTTAATAAGAAATTGATAAACTTTTTCTGTAAATACCCACATAATAAATATGTTGAGCTTTGCAGTTCATGCAGTCTCTGTCACAGCTATTAAACTTTGTCATTGAGTGTGAAAGCAGCCATAGACAATTTAAAAATGAATGAATGATCTTGGCTGTGTTCCAATAAAATTTATTTACAAAAACAGATGATGGGTCAGTTTGTGGACTGAAGTTTGTCAACCTCTGATCTTAATTATGAAGATTTTTAACTATCACCTAACTGAAAAGCAATTTCTATGTGACACCTAGTTGAATATGTGAATACCCGTGTATTTGGTGCATATGTGCACACATGTGCATGTACACACACGCACACACAAAAATGAGAATGAATGTTTATATGCCTTTTTCAGATCAGTATAGAAGAATTCCTGTATATGTAATTTTGTCTTACAGGAAATAAATATGCTCCATTTTTCTAAATAAATACTCTGCTTCTCTCTGGGATTGTGGCCACCTTATCCAACTAAAGTTTATGTAGTGTTGTCATTGTTGTCTTTTTTCCTCTCAAGTTCATTGCATCATGATCATATGGGTTGCTTAATTAATACTCTTCAGTGGTGATGATGCTATTCACTTGGATGCTTTTTTTTAATGTGGGCTGTGCAAGTCACTTTTGTTATGAGTCATTCTCTCTTGATGTCATTAGATGGTTTTAAACTAGGCATTAATTGAAATGAAACCACAAGCTTGGCCAGATTGATTAATCTTTTCAGAGTCTATTCAGTATACTTTTCTTTCTTCCCAGATAAAAACTGTAGTCATTTGCCCAGAAATGGGAGAGAACTATGCTTTTCCAAAGGTGAAGACTGTTTGTTTTGAAAAGTGGATTTATTGGGATGATAAATCTGGCTTGTACCAGCTGCTCACCTGTTTGTCCTCAGGGGAGCAATCACTCTATTAATCCTTTTACACTGGAAAGGTTGAAATGATAGACAGTTTCAAAAGTTGGACGAAAAAACAACATATAAGCATATGAAAAAAAAACCCTACTCTTCTACTTTGGATATGTTTTGAATCAGCATCCTGGGGCATTTCCGTGTAAGGGGAAGGTAATCAGACAAGAGCTTTGGCCTTTTGGAGCTGGGTCTTGCCCTGTATTGGGAGGCTCTGTCTTGTAGAGATTCAGGCTGCAGGTCTTACCTTCTAGCTCTCAGGTTTAACATATTTTTCCTTTCAATTTTTTTCGAAGAAATAACTGATCTTTCCACATCTCAACTGCAGGCACAGAAAGGCACACAAAATGACACTGTCCCATCGCCTGGGCTACTTCTTCTGGGCATTTAATATGCCACGTTTTATTAGGAGGACTGGCCCAGACAGTGTCGAGATGAGAATTTTTTCCCTTACTGCCTTCTGTGCAACTGGTTGCAGCATTTCTGCAAAACCACCAACATTCTCTTAACCTTAGTCGGCTTCTTTGTGAAATGAGCAAACCCCTAGTACAAGGCAGCAGCAAACTAATGTGTAAAAAATCACCTGAGGGGGGAAGGACAGAAATGAATCCTGGTGGCTCGAGGTGTAGTTGTGCATTCATAAATTCCATCAGCATGTGCATTCATGAATGCTAGCATGATATTTCAGTCATTTTAATCATTGACGGCCGTGTACTTTCATGTGCAATTTGCTTTTAAAAATATGTGGGCTTTCCAGGTTTTTGTTTCATAATGTTTTTATCCCTCAGTGAAATAATTGGGTAACATGTTTTAAAGAATGCCTCTTCTTAGCTTGGACCTGTTTTCTCTAAGAGGTTACTAGCAATTAGCTCATTAGCAGTGGCGAGGAAATGGAGCCTGAGCAGCTTTCGTGAAAGGTCTCCTTCCACTGGGACCTGGGAGGTGGGCCACTGGGCAGCTGAGGCCTCAGCAGTTTTAGCAGGAGGGAAAAGGGAAACAAGAACTTTTTTAGCCTCTGATGTTTTCAAGCATCCACTGTGGAAATGGTGAGGATGATGAGTTCCACTTTGGGATACGCAACACCGAGAGAAAGACAGACAGACACCGCCTGCCCCCCCCCCCATTAGGGGCAGAGCAGCAAGAGTAAACTTCACTCTTAGAGCTTCAGGAATGGAGGACAGAAAGGCAGAAGAGAAAACAGTGAAGTAGCAAACAAATGTGTTGCCCTTGGCAGCACTCCCTTTGGGGGGGGGTGGCATCTTGGGACTGGGTCTGCTGTGCCCTGCCCTGAGGTGGTCGTGGGACATCACTTAGGGATGGAGACCTCGCTGGGGGTGGCTGAACAGTGTGATGATCACAAGACTGAACCGAGAACAAGCAAATGTTCTCTGCTAGGACACTGTGACTCTGCCTGGCTCCTTCCAGCACCTTTTGAACATGTTCCCTGCGAGGTGGTATAGTCGGCATATCAACCCTGTAGGTATTTTTTTTTTCCTAAATGCATTGATTTATCAGAGTAAAAACTAGCCAAAAATAAGAGTGGGGAATGAATCAATCCCGTGGACGCCTTCCTTCACCTTCCCGAGTCTCCATGGTGTCAGATGGCGGGTTGCAACCATTTACTTCTGATTGAGTGCCTGATTCCTTCAGTCTCTTATCTTCTCTTCTTCCCTCCCCCAGTTCCTTACCCCTTTCTCCCTCTGCCCTCCTCTCCCCACAGCTTTGCTAAGAAAGAGCCAGCCTTGAATTCAAGCATAATTGCCCAGCAGGGGGGACTTCCTTGGAAAAACCTCAAATTTTTGGGCTGTAACAGTGGAAATCTGTTTGAACCCTTGAACTTCCTTTATTGTTGAAATGACCACCTACAGAAACATGCTGGGGGAAAGTAGCAGAAGCACAGTGGTCCCTTTTATGGGAAAAACAGTAGCTGGAATTATTTCACTTTTGCAAGAATTCTATAATGAGGAGGAATTTCTGAAAGGAGAGTATGGAGCAAACATTCCACAAGTTGGAGATGTCTGGGCTGCTATCAGAATATTGTAATAATCGATGTTTCTGGGCTTAGAAACAGAGTCTTCATTCTTTTTTGACCACAAGCACAAAAGCTGGTAACTGTAGCATTTCTGTCTACTTTTGTTGCCATTTGCATGGGCTTGCTCTGGGTACTGGAGATTTTCAGACACACAAGCAGGAATAGAAAGGGAAAGGGTTTTTCCCTGTTATGAAGTAAAGTTGGCATGCTGTGACTGTTCTGTATTTTCCAACCAACAGATTGTGTGGACTCTTTCCTTGGTTCACTCAGGCACCAGGATATCTTCCATTTATGGATGCCCTGTTCGCTCAGCGTGGTGGTGAGGACTTGTGCACTGATAAATCCGGGAAGTTGTTGCTTTCCCTCTCTCTCTCTCTCTCACATCCCCCTTCTGTCCCCCCACTAACATTATCATCTTAAACCAGAAACCTGAGCATGTTATTTCTGTGCTTAAGAAATGCCTATAGCTTCCACCTTTAAAAGATAAAGTCCAAACTCCTTTTAGCAAGGCGTAGGTCTGAACCCAGCCCACTTTTCTCAGCTCATCCTTTTGCACCTCCTCACTTCCCCTGGACTCTAGCACAGGTGATGATGTGCAGGTCCCCGGATCCGCCATGATTGTTTCACTTCATTGCATGTGCTGTTGTCCCTGCTGCTTAAAATACCCTTTCTTCTCTTCTTCATTGCAGTCAACTCCTACTCAGACTTCAAAGCCCAAGTCACATATAACTTTCTCTGTGAAGTCTTCCCTGACTTCTTCATCTGCTCATTCCATCCACTTTGCCACCCAAATGTTTTCATATTTTACAGCTATTCCTCTTGACAGTACTTACTGTGTGGGATGATAATCACATGTTATATGCCTGTTGGAGTCCGCTGCAAGCCCAGTGAGGTCGGGGCCATATCAGATTCTGCTTTGGATTTTCAGAACACAGCACAGTGCCTGGTATTCAATAAATATTTTCCAGATGAATGGATGGGATCTATTAGGAAAATGTGGAATAATGTGTGTGTGTGTGTGTGAAAGAAAGAGAGCGAGACAGGGAGACACAGAGAGAGAATGAACTAGGGAGTGTATTTTAGTTGTAAGGCAGTTACCGTGATTAGTGTAATTGTTATCTAGTTACAAAAGAGTCATAGTTTTCTTTAAATGAGCATTGGAAAGGGGGTTCTCTTCCAGAAATAGCAAGATAATTACATCTGTGTTCTTTATCAGCCTTCTGGACAAACACCACAATATTGTTATGAGATGACACAATGCTTCTGTATTTGTGGGTCTATGTGACTTTAAGAAGACAGAATACACGTACACACACACATACACAAACTCTGAGTTTCAAAAACACACAAATTAAGATTTTTTAAATTGAGGTATTACATACCAGAGGTCAGCAAACCTTTTCTGTAAAGGGCCAGATAGTACACATTTTAGGCTTTACAGGACATGTAGTCTTTGTCACAACTACTCAAATCTGCTATTGTAAACAGAAAGCAGCCATAGACAGTAGGTAATTTACAAAAACATATTTAAAAAAAGATTTAAAAATTAACGTACAAAATCTCTACTTTTAAAAAAGTGAACATTCAGCAATGGTTTTATCTTAAAAATTATTTTTTCCTGCAACCTTTTGGGATTATATAAACCATGTCAAGGGAGATGGGCAGTACAGTACAGTAGGAACAAATGCGCTGAGATTGGGTGACTAGATTGGAACGAGTTTGGTTTCATGTCAGCCACAAATACCTATGATGAAACTCTTGAAGTTGCCAAAAGTAAAACAAAATGCAATTTAAAATCCATGTTTTTAGCAATGATTTTACTAACTTATGGCCTTTGGGGTCCATTTTGTCATTTACAGTGTTTAAACATTGGCTTATCTGAGAAAAAATTTTTCCAGGAATATTGTCCTTTTTTGGCATTGTGTTGCTCAGACCAGTCACAATTGGGCATTAAAAAGATGTTTGTAGAAATTACAGTGTGGTCAAGATATTTGCATATTCTGTAATAGGGCTGTAGAATGTTCTGTGAGCCAGTCTAGTGATATACATTTGAATGAGGAATAAGAGACCATGGATTTTGTGCATCAATATTGTATCTTTGGTTAATTTTGCAGTTTTCTATTTTGTCAGTGATGGCCTCCATTTGTAGCCACACTCGCAAATGCCTCATTTTAAGCAACTCAGGTCAGGATGAAGTTTGACTCCCGAGAGCATGTGCATGAAAGAACTTCAAAAATTGCAAAGTCCTATAAAAGTGTAGGCTTCGTTTTTATTATTTGTCATGGGGCTGCTCAAATCTCCTCTTAGGCATGGAGCCTGCTATCTTCACTGCAGAACGTTTGGAAGGTTGTAGCCTGTCCTTTCCCATCAAGGCCTCTTTCTGACAAAACTAAGCAGCAAGAAATCAATGCAAAAAGAAAAGATAAACAATGAGCTGAATTGCAAATATATGTAATGTGTGTGTGAATGCCTTGATATTATGAGACAGCAAGATGGTACATTCAGAGAATTCATTCATTCTCTGAATGTTGGAGTCTTACTATCATTGCTCATGAAAAAAAGGCTAGGAGTGTGGAGATGACCTCTTCATCATCATGGGAGGGGGGCTGGACTTCTGGGCAGTTTCCTTCTTCACGCCTGGGAGAAACTTCACAACTATAGTTTCTTCAGCTGGGCCTGCCTGGAGCCTGTCCTCAGAGGTCTCAAATCCAATCTGTCAAAACACCATAGTTTCTTTCTCCTCACTCTTGGCTGCCCTCAATCCAATGCTGAAAAGGCTGGAAATTCCCTCAACTTCTTCCAGGTTCAGGCTGATTTTGTAGAAAAGAAAAATCTCTATCCTCGGAGGACTTGTGAGTCCTCAAGTCTCCACGCGGCATTGGAGCCTCTGATACATTTTTTCAAAGGCCTGGACCAAGGGTCCTTCCCAGTGTGTTTTCCCAAGGCTGACATTTGTGATGATGTCCATTCAGCCCACCTGATTCTGAAGTGAAGGCAAGAGGAGAAATAAAAAGAGACCGAGGGAGAGAGAGAGTCAGAGAAAGAATAAGGAAAACTAAGAGGAGGAGGAAAAGAAATGAACAACCTTAACAATAAAGAGCAAGTAAGGAATGCTGGTGTCAGGCCGGAGAATGATAAACATAAGTTGCACAGCTAAGGCTCTCAGAGCAGAGACTTCTCCTTCCCATTCTTGCATATGTATTTGTGAATAAGACCACAAATAAATGGGATTATTCTGCTGTAAATATTTTTGTTGCAGTTTTATCTTAGTGTCTTTATGGTTTAACATATATCCTTTCCTTTGATTAAATGCATCTTAAAACCAGCAAGCTTTGCTATAGACTTTTATAAACAAAATTTTCCCTTTTTAGTGTGAAGCCTGGAAACCTAAAAGGCATGGTCCTTCTTATGGGCAGATCTTTTGTTTAAAATCTTCAATGGCCTGCCATCAGCACCAGGAACATTTTAAAATTGGATTCTGAACTATTATCTTTGCTTTGAGTTTAAATTCTCTGTTGAAACTTTTTTTCTTTTTCAAGTGGATCTTCTTTTTTTTCCTAATTTTTAAAAATTTCTGAATATTATGGGGGTACAAATGTTTTGGTTACATGGATTGCTTTTGTACTGCTTGAGTCAAAGTTATAAGTGTGCCCATCACCCAGACAGTGTACATTGTACCCAATAGGTATGATTTCACCCATCCCCTCCTCTCCCCCCACCTGCATATTTCTGTTGACTTTTACTTCCCTCTGTGCACATGAGTGCTGATTGGTTAGTTCCAATTTAATAGTGAGTACATGTGGTGTTTGTTTCCCATTCTTGCGATACCTCACTTACGAGAATGGTCTCCAGTTCCAGCCAGATTGTTGCAAAAGGTATTAATTCATTTTTTATGGCTGAGTAGTATTCCATGGTGTACATATACCACATTTTATTAATCCACTCATGAATTGATGGGCACTTGGGTTGATTCCATATCTTTGTGATAGTAAATTGTGCTGCAATAAACATTCTGGTGTAATTGTCTTTTTGATAAAATGACTTTTTTTTCCTTTGGGTAAATACCCTAGTGAGATTGCTGGATCAAATGGTAGGTCTACTTTTAGTTGTTTGAGGAATCTCCATACTATTTTCCTTAGAGTTTGCACTAGTCTGCAGTCTTACCAACAGTGTATAAGTGTTCCTTTCTCTCTGCATCCATGCCAGCATTTGTTGTTTTGGGACTTTTTGGTAAAAGCCATTCTCACTGGGTTTAGGTGATATCTCATTGTGGTTTTGATTCGCATTTCTCTGATCAAAGACTCAATACCTTTCACAGTAGCTACAAAGAAAATAAAATACCTAGGAATATATTTGACCAAGGAAATGAAAGATCTCTACAAAGAGAGCTACGAATCAGTGAGGAAGGATATTGCAGATGCTATAAACAAATGGAAAAGCATATCATGTTCATGGATCGGCAAAATCAGCATTGTTAAAATGTCCATCCT